>VYZQ01061119.1:3603-20252 GCA_013400655.1 Mystacornis crossleyi
ATAGGGGATACAACACCATAAAGTCACCCGAAGACACAGATATTGTAAAGGCAATGGTTTACCATTTTTCAAAAAGCAAATACTACCTCCAAGATGCTTAATATAAAATTATTAGTCATTAGATGGGTAGAAGGTTAAAGTATTGGTGCTGCTTGAAAAAAATATTCTGATAGGATCCAGTGCTCTCTGGAAGGAGGCAAGCAGGCCAGAAATATCCTCTGTAGTTCTTGGTTAATGTCTTTGATCATGCACTCTTCCAGGAGGCTACTTTTCTTTTGGGATGAGAAAGGAAACCATTTCAGAGTGGTACAGCTATGACAGCAGCGTCCCAGCTATTCTACTCCTGCTAGGCCTATTCCAGATGGGTACTGGCCCACAGATATGTGCCTGAACAAAAATTCTAAGCAAAATTTCTTAGTTTCAAGGAAACTCCATTGTACCAGGTTTTTAAAGTCTAGACCTTCATATAGGTGTTAAATTTCCTCATTTATTAGCATGCAGTGGTCCAGGTAGAAGTAACTGAAGGTCTAATTTAGCATTAAATAAAATCTATGTATGTCCATGCTAATGACTGTCTCTTTGCTACTCATTGATAATTGATATGCTTTTTCTTGGGGTAATGAGTGTTTAAGTGATTGAGGGTCTGAGAGGGTGTCCTTCGTAGTATCGCCATTCATAGCGAGCATTTCAAAATCAAGAGAAGGAAATTATGTGTGTAGGTGTACCTGACACAAGAAAAACTTTTTTTATTCCTTAAGAAATCCCAGACAATGCTTTCTGCAGTAGAATTGCACAAGTATTCTGAGGTCTTCTGAGGAAGCCTGGGCCATCAGCACACATGTTCTAAGTCTGTAAACCAGTCTGTGTGTTGGACCAGTGTAGCCCAAAGATTGCTTTTGCCAAACGTTAGGCCTTTATTTTAAAGGGTGTTTTACTTTGATGTTATTATTGTTATATGAGGAGATTTCTGTGTCTCACAACAATCACTGGAGCTCCACAAGGTCACTTGAAGAATGATGACAGTGACATTCCATTTGTGCAAAAACTGGGGACAGGAGAAATACCTGTTCTTTTGCAGAACTCTAAAGCACTCAGTTTGTATAACATAAACTGTTTCATAAAAATAGATATAAGAGGAAAATGGGGATGGGGGGTACTTTAGTTTCGTGAGGAAGGATTCTGAGTAAATTTCTTGCAATCTGTTCAGTGACAAAAAGAAAATGATAGGGAAAACCAAAGAGAGAATTCAAAATTCTTGTTCTCCACGAAAACCTTGAAGATTAAAGGCAAAACTCCAAAGCATTTCATGAAAAAGTTCAAGGTTTAGATGTGAGGCATTTATCACAGGAGAATTTTTTTGCATGAAACATTGCATCTGGCTTAAAATCATTATGAATGATGGGGACAAACCACTTGATTCATTAGGTACATAATTCATTAGAAAACTGTCCTGTTCCTGTGTTGCTGACATCCATGAAAACTTTGCCTTTCATGTCAGCAGACCTGGACTGAACTGTAAACCACAGAAATAATTTATTTATTTAGGAAATGCTAAATCTTCAAAACAGTGAAAAGTTATGTGATACTCTTTTTTCCACTGGCTTACAGGGTTAGCCCCAGCATTGGGAAAAACTGACTTTTATTTCACTCCTCCATGTAGGAATCATTGATAGTATTCTGTGTTGCTTATCAGTGGAAATCTTTTTCCTCAAATGCTTTTGTGCTTTGTCTAACCACCCCTCAAGCACTGGAGGATTTCTGCACAAACTGGGGACCACAAGACTAGAAGGGATGTGCAGAGATGTTGTATTTGGAGTTCCTGAGAACAAAATTTACATGTGGAACAAAAAAAGCTTTTGCAATATCCTATTGTCCCATTCTCTAAGTCAGGGCTGCAATTCCATCTGCTGTTGCAGCCCTGTGTTTTACAGTGACCCTCATAAACTTACCCAGCTTCCTCCTAGCAGTACTCTGGGTTTGGTCCTGCCAACGTGGTTGCAGATTCTGCCCGCTGTGCTGGCTGGGGAGTCTCTGCTGGGCTGCAGCTTGTCCTGTTTCTACATTCACTCATAATCCACTGCTGTCTGGTTGAATAGTTATCGTCTCCTTTATGTCTGTCCTCATAAGAATGTACATTTCAGGCAGCACGCATAGTCCCTCTAAAGTTTGTCTCTGCTCACCTAAACAAGCTAAAATAATTTAGTTCTTTTCTTGTAAACAGAACTGTATCAGTACGGTAGATAAAGCCTCACCACTGTTATGCACAACAGCCTTAATGCTTCCATATCTTATCTAAAAGTATCTGTTTAGAATAATTTTAAGGACCGTGTTAGCATTTTTATGAGCACATTGCTTCAGTGATGCTGTTCTCCTTAAAAGGGAACAGCTGCCTTCATTGTAGCCAGGGAGGATACACTTCTAACAGAATCGTGGTTTCACCCTCTGCCTTTACATTGATATTCGTGGTACTGTCATCTTACGGCTTCTGTTACATGTTTTGACATTACTTAATAGACTTCTGACACAATCACCTTTATGCTCTTTAATTTAGGAACCATCTTTTTGTTGAGGCCTTTCAGTACTACTGTAGCACTATACAAACCCCCAAATAGTTCAGGAAGTAAACATGGAAAGAATAACACAGTTCTTTGCTGCTGTTGTTTTTTCAACAGTGTCAGAAACAGAGGGCTGGTCTTTGCTAGAATTCAGAAAGCAAAAGAAAGAACTCCACGATTTATGCATTCTGAAACCTAAACGCCACCTGAACTTGCTTTAAAACACATAAAATTACTGCTTAGTGAGGGTGAGAAGTCGATTTTCAGAATAAGGAAAAAATGTTAGAGACCACAGCTAAGTAAATACATGGAAAGAAAGACTAGACACTAAAGGAATGGACATAAAAATGTGGAGGTACCTCAGAGGAAACCATAATCAATGAACACAAAGAGAGACATTCCTGGAAAAACTTTTCAGTTCCACGAAATCTTAATAAGCCAAGCCACAAGTCTATAGTTGTAGGAGCTGCTAATTTCACAGCCATGAAAGACATGGCACTTGAACATATGCCAACAAAGTGCAAAAGTCAAACGTGTACCTACTTTAATTTTCTTTTTTTCTTTTTTTTTTTTTTTTAAGAGCTATACTTTTCACACTGTGAAATGGTACAAGGGAGAAATGATATCTATTTAGGCTCTGGGCATTCTGAGCACACTGGCAGAATGTGCTTTGTAACTCCTGTTGCATAGTGTTATTTTACTAATGAAGTAAATCATGATGACACTTTTTATTTGATTGCTTCCCCTAATTTAGGATGCATAATGATTCAAAAATCTTTAATTTAAACAGGCTACAGGCCAGCAAAGAACCATACCTATCTGCTCCATGCTTATTCAGGACACTGTTTCAGTAGGTCCTGCTATGACACAGGAGAATATTTCTCACTTGCATTCTCTTACCAGTTGGGGACGCACAGAATTTTAATTAGTTCTCCACTTTTTTGATCAGGGAACTACTCCAATGGATAGATGGTATTTTTTGTGTGTCTGTAGTAGCAACTGAGACCAGCATTAAGATCAGCTCCTAACTCAGCCTTTCCACTCTTGTACTGAAACATTTAAACCTTAAATATGCACTGATAACAATTCCACCATGACTCTTTCCTGGTTTTAGTCCTTCTGCACTCTATATTTATGGCCTGTCCTTCATAAAAGAGTAAGAAAGTTGAGGACTGATTCTTAAAAGAGCTTATCAAGCCAATACAAATAGCCTCTAAAAGGTTGATGGAGGCTTCCTGCTAGGATGCACACAGTGGAAGTGTCTCTGACCAGTTGATGGTGACTGGTCAGGGTCAAATCTCATTGTCTGTTGAAACTTACCTTGAATTGTTTAGTCAAAAGTCTGCATCTTGTAGTAGTGCTTTCTAGCCATTGTAGCATTCTTTGGATGCACAGTAACACTAAATATTATCTATCCAGTCTATAGCCGTTCATTTCTATGCCAAGATGAAATAAAAATTATCAGTTTTCAGGAGGTGATCACTTTAACCTTAAAGTGATCACAGTAATTTGAAAAGCAGTCTGAAAATTCTGAAAATAAATGCTGCAGTACAAATAGCTTCAAGTATATCAAAGTCAGGTCTGCTGTTGAGGAAAAGCAACATGCACAGGCTCCTTCATCATCTGATTGCTTAAAAAGGCCATGCTCTCTGGCTGAACACTAGTAACATATTGAAGCTCTTGAAGCTGATGGTGAGAGATAAACTAATTACCTCTGGAAACAATACCCAACAATTTTCAGTTAATGATATCTTCTACTGTGCTTCAAAGACTGAATCCCAAGCTGACTCAGAATATATAGCAAGGCCATCTTTGTAGAATTTCACATTTCTGTTGGAGGAAGGACAATGGACTTAAGATACATGTACTCTCTGTCTGAACTACTTGCCATCAGATATTGCTATCTGACAATTTTGCAAGGATGTTGGTTGTCTGACTGATGCCTTTATTGTGTATATAGGCCCACTTTGCTTTGAGGGTTGCCCTCCTCCTGTGCTGCGCTGCTCTTTTAGAAAGTAATGTGACTCCAGGGCAGGCCCCTTTGGCATCTCCCTGGAGCAGCTGATGACAGTAACATCACCTCTGTGGAGGTGCTTGGGTTGGCACTAAGCCTGCAGAAGGATCTCTGACCATTGCTGCACCAGTGGCAACTACAGTGACAGCAGCATCTCCAAATGCTTTGGTGGTCTGCAAAGCGAGTATGAGCTTTTGCGTCTGGGGACAGATATTGTATAGGTTTGGAGGATATAGATGCAGATGCGGTCCGGAGGGGGAGAGTAGAATCACAGCAGGTATAGAAATCTGCTCTGACCTGTTTCAGATCTCTAACCAGTCTTTCTATTTCTGAGCTCCTGAAGTTTTGAGTCAATCATTGTGTTTTTGATCAGGGTCAGCTTAACCAGTTTCTTTATAGAGCACATATGGACCTGTCACTGGACTATTTAACTGACACATTTACAGTAATCACTTTTCTGGCATGCAGCCATTAGCATATAAAACACTAGGTCTGCAAACTTAACTTTAATAACGATATATTAAAACTGTTCAGCAGACTTCCTCACCTTTTTCCAGAAAAGCAGTCTGTGGGGTATCACATTTGCTCCTAATTGGGCACAACAAATGAACAGCAGCCGTCTAAAGACACTCTGTAACCTGCTGGAAAGGAATGTTTCTCTCTTTATTGATGGAGCACCTCTTTAGCTCTTGTTATTTCATGGAGTGGTGAATTGGACTGGCCAAACTTCACGCCCACATTAGTTTAATTTCTGTCTATGCCACATGTGACTGGTCATAACTAAAACACAATCACATTCCTTGTTCCAAGGCTCCTGCTGGCACAAAGCTTTTGCAGTCTTGTGTAGGCTTAACTTAAAGATATGCTGTTTCCCTTCCAGATGCATTACCTGAATACTTTTGCAGTATTTGGCAACCTCAAGAGGTGCAATGCTGCATTTTTCCTGTGGTGTTTAATTGCTGCTGGAGAGGTCTCCTCCCATCGTTGTTAGCATTGCCATAGATTCCCCATGTTTCAGCAGAATGGTCTTTATTTAGCACAGCAGAGGGATGCTCAATATTTCCATTTCTTTCTTATACACTTTAAGTAAGCATAAGCTCTGTGTGGAGCAAGAAGAATACAAAGTACAGTATGTATAGTTGAACTGCATATTGAATGCAGCTCAATTGTACACCATCAAGTGTTTTGATTTTAAGTTTCCAGTAGTACCAAGATGTGCTTAAGGTTCAATAATGTAGGTAATTTTAAAAAGCTTTCACAAGCACTTATTTTGGCAAGACTCTATGTGCAGAGACTAATAATTGAATTTCAGTGGCCTTAATCAACGTGATATATGATGTACTAGTGAAAAATAGCATGGGAAAAATGTTCATGCAGAAATGAATTATCAGGCAGATTTTCTTCAAATAAAACAAAACTGATGGCAGAGAAATGTCAAATCTTTCTTTACAAGGGTGCTGAACAAACTCAGTTCAAAGTGCAATCTTGTGCTCATTTTTAGATTCTCAAATGTTTGCCTAACTGAAGAAGGATTAGACATAAAAAAAAAACTTACTAGTCAATTATTTTAGTCTTGAATCCTTGTTCAGAAAAAAATATTGTGTCCCTTTTGCAGTGCTATTTGGCAACCACTTAATTAGTGTGTGATTGAAGATCTACTAGAAGGGGCAATCATTCAAATGCAGTAAGTAGCTATTTTTGTATGAGCTGTTTCTGCATTTCTTCTATGCTTTGATGAACAGTGGAACTGTTGACATTTAAAGTGTCCTTGTTGCAATCAGGTTTAGTATAAGCAGAAATAAAACTCTTTCACACTTGGACTTGTCATTTCATGTTAGCTACAAATTCAGACAGACGATAGGCTATGTTTTTGAGGCTTTCTTTGTAAACATAACAGCTATACACTGACTTGTTGAAAACCAGGACCCTTCTCCCCCTAAAGTAAAACAAAATGCAGTTAGCTGAAACTCTGGAGAACATTTAAGATGCCTGAGAGTTAAATTTGCATGTAAGTAAAAAGCTTTCTCACAAAAGATTTTTTTATTTCCAATAATGATTGTTTCTAATGCTTGGATGTTTTTAAATTTTAAAGATAACCATGAAATCCAGCTGCAGAAGGATCTGTAGTGATCTGGGGTCCCATCATGTAACATCGAAAGAGGTTATCTGGTACGTGAAAAAAGGCTGACTAAAATAAATTTAACAGGTCTGTTTTGTAATTAAGCTCTGTGAGGACAAAAGATGGTAAGATGCTGCCCAAAAAAGGAAATACTAGTTTTCAATAAACAATCCCAGGCAAAATTAGAATTTGCCAAAAAAGTTACCCAACTACAATGTATGTCTATGAAGAATATTATTCCTCTAGCAGTATGAAATTACAGATTTCATAAGAACCTGGTAAAGTTTGGTAGATGTGTGTGTGTTCTTTTGACCACTTACTAGAAGGTCAGTGAAGCTAAGAGCAGCACTGTGTGTCACTCTGATCACAAAGTCCTGTTCATGCTCAGGTTGCAGCCAAGGGAAGTGCCATAGCACTGCTCAGACAAAACCCACTGGGCAAAACATTGAAGCCGTGAGCATACATGGCTTGGACCCCATTTTGCCACCTGTATTCCCAGTCTGAGGGAAAAGTTGTTGAAGACACACTTAGTGTTGGGCAGGTGAGCAGAAAAAGGTATTTAGAAGGAAACATGAGGGAGAAACAAAAATCTGAGAAGGTCCAGAGATATTTCCTGTTGACTTCAGTGAACAGTAACATTAAGAAAGTGGTTAAGCCTTGCCCATGATATTAAAATTCAGGCCAAATTGATCCAAAACCATCATATTAACCTATAAAAAACCCTTTTCTCTTGGAGTAAGTGTGCAAAGCTTTGTTTTGTTAGTTGGAAAAATGTGTCCAGCAGTTCTGAACTATTTTGCTTTATTACTCTAAACTAATCTTGCCATGCTGGATTGTACATACCAAATGATTTTTGTGATTTTTGTGAATTTTAGTATCCCTGAGATGGAAGACAGTGAAAACAGGGCATGGATTGACAGGCACGTTTGCAGCCAAGTGTGAATAAAACAGCTAATTCTAGGGGAAACAAAACAAAACAAAACAAAACCCTAGTTTACTATCCATTAAATCATTATCTGACCATTGCTCCATCTTATAAAAGTTCAAAATAGCTACATTAAGATTTGATCTATCAACTGTTATTTACCCCCAGTTTGAATGAAGGCAATTGATCACTGAAACTGTGAAAATCTGAACAACTTAGCACAGAACAGGACTGGCAGCGCTGCCCTAACATAGCTGTATTGTTATTGTATGGGTATCTCTGCATGCCATAGTCTTTGGCCAGAAAAGTAACCTTCATGTACACATTACAGTAACTCTGGTTCGAGCAAGAGGGGCAAAAAAGAAAAATAGTTCATTAAAAAGATGTTCATTTTGTATAAGAATACAAGTTTTTACTTCAGCTTCTCCTTCAGCATGCCAAGAGGCTTATTTCAAAGAGTGGAAGAAGAAAAGAACAGAAAATACACAAAGTGTGTGAACACAGCAGGTCCCTCCAGCATTTTGTGCTGTGCTCAAAGTACAAAGAAAACACAAAGCAATGAGGAAACAGGGCCTGACTGTCCAGCTTGTCATTCCTGAGTTTAAAACAATAACCTGGGGCAAAAGATGAGCAAAGAAGGTCAGCTGGAGGGTTGGAGGGAGCGCAAGGGCAGGTGGTTTTGGAGACATCTCCCTTTCTCAAAACCAGCTGAATAAATTCCCGCGGGCCTCTGAGCGAGCAGCAGGGATTCGAGTGGAGTCTGCTGCTGAAGCAGTGCTGGCTTTTCAAGCCAACAAAATGCTCATTAGCTTGTTCACGTTTGTGACGGGGGAGCTGAGCTGGCAAAGTCACTGGTGGAGAGGGTGGGAGAGTGGAAGGGAGGAGGGGGAGGGACACTGGGGTCTTCTGTGAGGGGGCGTCTGTGGGAAGGGATGAAGGTGCTGAGTCAGCATTATTGGCTTAGTCTCTCACTCCATAAAGGTGACATATATTCCAGACAAGCTGGAATTTGACTAATGCGTCCTTCCTTACAGATAATAGTCTAGAAAAAAGCTGAACTTGAAAATTTCTATTATAATTTTGTTGTTTTTTTTCAACTGTGGTAAGTGCTGACAGATCAGAGGAGCAATTTTTCTAACACTGAAATCCATTTGGCAGAGTACAGTGTGGACAATATGCCCATTCTTAGAAATTATTATCCTAATAATCATTGCTAAGTACTTTAAAACAATGTATTATGTGCTAAATGCAGGCAGTGAGCTCAGTGGTGCCCAGAAAGCGAGGAATATACAGATTGTGTCCTGGAGTTTACTGTCTGAAACATTATTGTAGCAAGATGGAAAGCAACTGGAAAGATGAAAGGATTGCAGACTTCACTCCACAATATCAAATTACTGCAGCTCAAAGCAGCACTGCAGTCGACTGAAACCAGTAGGAGTCTTTCTGCTCTGTCCATTTTCCTGGGATGCGACCCAGGGAATGGCTGAAGGGATGGAAACTTCTGGAGCCGCTGCTCACCCGAGCGGCCACCTGCCTCCTCGCCTGGCTCCTGGCTTCTCACAGCTCCGGCTCTGCGACTGTGCCGCAGAGAACCAGGCCAGCTCTGCCCAGCGCTGGTGAGGGTTCGGGAGTTTTGCTGTCTAGGGAAAGAATGTTGTTATGTCTAACGTTTAATGCAGTGCTGGCACTGGGAGGCTGCAGGCAGACTTGTTTACTTGACAGGCTCTGCTAGCTTGACTTTCTATGGGTAAAAACCTGCATTCTTATGTGGAAAGACTTCTGTAGGTATGGGTCAACCGGTTGCATTGGTCTGTGATTGCTCAGAGCCAACAGGGCCACTCAGGTGTGTCTGATTGGGTTCTCTGCTTCAGCTTAACAGCAGCACAGCACGGGTCTGACACAACAGCTAGTTTGGATCTGTTCCTGCAAGAGACCCCCAAGGGCACATTTTTCTGCACTGAGGCTGGTTTTTGTCTTTCAGAATTCCATTGCTGGCGTTTGAACCTTCATGGAATCAAAAACAGTAGCTTTCATGATTAGCTTTCTTATTATTTTTATATTACATGAAAGGGAGTTCTTTTTTCTTGTGGAGTGATAATGGTTAAATTATATCTTAAAGTGAAGAAATGCTTGCAGAGGTTGTTGATAACTCAGATGGTTTCTAGGACAAACCATTGTTTTAAGAGCAGCATGTGCTTGTTCAGTAGACACCCTCAATGCCATCAAACATAACTAACAACACTGACCAAAAAAGGTATTTGTCTTGAATTTGAGAAAATATAAATATTTAAATCGAAGCAAAAACTTAGCTGCTGCCTCAAAAGGCCTGCAGAAAAATAGCAATAACCGTCATATCTGGAATTGAGACTTTATAAAACATCTTTAATGCAATAAATATCCATCCTATTTGTTGAAATGAGCTACATGTGCTATGTCTGTACTAAGACCAGCAAGGAGAGTTGTTATTAATGGTTATTTCCATGTAATAAAATTGTGTGCAGCTCTGTACATTTTTAGATACGTGAAATATTTTCCAGAAAAACACATACATGAAGATTAACACATACAGGCAAAATCCTGTGAAAAACATGTGTTCTACACAGTATGTGTTTGCTCTACACTAAATATTTTCAGTTGTATTTGTGCTCCCTATATTTAAATGAAAAAATGATATTGAACAATTTTAATAGTTGGTCTCAGATTCATCTCCTCAAGTTTCCTGAAACATTTAAAACTGCAACTGTAATATCATGCTTCCTGTGCAAAATTTATTTTGGACTGCAAACTAAAGGAAGTAAAATTATTTTAAGTCAAAGATTGTGGGGATTTTGTTTTATCTAAACAATATAAATGGGTTGAAGTCTCAAGAATTTAGTCTGAGACAGCATGTAAGTTATTTGTTCCTATTATGGGATTGTCACCCCTCTTATTAAGAGCAAAGAATTTTATTAGTTTGCTTAAGAATTTCAAGCTACTAAATCTTTCAAAATGAAAACTGTTACCAACAACTTGTCCCAGAAAGTCAACAAAGTAAAACAAGCTTTGTAATTTTTCATATCTGATGCTACTGAAGATCAGACATCTAATGTGGTTCATGCAGTAAGTACTGTGGATGATAAAGTCCCAGATCTCTTAAAAAAATAACTAAAACTTCAGTATGCCTTTGAGAAGATGTACAACTCCCATCTTTCATTTGACTTTTATTCCTTCCTTTCAAGGAAAAAATAGCAACTTAGCTGCTTTTCACCTTTAAGTGACTCCAAAGTGCTGCTGTTTACTGGTTTTTCACAGGACACAATCTCTAAGCTTTCCCTGTCTCTTTTATTGATTAGTTACCAGATTTATTGCAAAGTTGTGTCTGTCCCATGTTTTTGTGGCATTTTCTGTTAGGTGAGTTTTGCTGTGGGGGAATAAGCTGTGCAGAAGCACACAGCTCAAGAGACAGATGAAGCAGTGACTGGATTCATTAGATCCTCTGGGGTATGGGGACTCTCAAAAAGTAGATGGTTCAATTTTTTTTTTTTAAATTAGTGTAATATTGGCCTAAGATCTTTAGTATTTTATCTAGATTTAAATCAGAGATTTCCCTTTCTGTAAGTGGTCAAGGTGCATGTTCAATTCAAAAGCAAAATCTTTTGATGTAAAGGATTCCTGAATTTACTTTTATAATGCATATACTGAGAATTTGCTATTTTTTTCCCCAAAAGATATGAAAAGTTATACCAAGATAAAAAACGATAGTACTCTAATAAGTTGTGATGTCAAAAGCACCTATTTTTGGTGTCGTTAGGCCTATTTAACTTGATCCTCATTTAAATCCAGAGCAAAATTAAACCCATTTTTGGATGGAGGTACAGAAGAATACCGTGTTGAAACTGCTGAGAAATTTAGGCAGGACAATTTCAATCAGGACAAATGCAATCAGCATTTCTGCTTATCAAGAGTACCACTCACTTCCTAGATCCTTTATTCATGATTAACTTCTTGGGCTGAGCTTTTGACCTAGAAATTGTAATTCCATTGCTTTTAATGGTCTGCATTTCAACACTTGAAGTTCGAGGTACATAACTCACAGTACTGGTAAGCAGATAGTAAAAACATTGTTTGAATACTAGTGGTTATCTCATAGCAAATTTCCACGGAGAGTTGCATGATTCTGTTGTCCGTTCTCATTTCATTTTTGAACCAGGTCAAACTCACACAAAGTTGAATGCAGGATCGTGCATAGGTTTAACAATAATAAGGCAGCAGTTGTGAAAAAGGTATAAAAATTCAAAATATAAAGTCCCAGCTGAAAGTAGTTTTTTTCTTTGTAAAGCATGTGTTCCTGATATGTTTTATGGCTGACATATTGAGTTTTTTCAGGCTCCAATGTCCAAATCAGTAGCTGGAATGGAGACTGAGTCCACGCCGGGAAACGATGCTAGGAGGGTGGGTGTGCCTGCTTACAAAGCCAGAGATGCCTTGAGGTAATAAGGAAGGACTGGAAATTGTACAGACATACAACAATTCATTTCTGTTCCTTAGTGTTTATTATAAAAATGTTCAAGCTGGAGACTTGGCACCCTCCATGTTAACGATATAACAACTTCCACTATTGTTTTACAACAGTAAATACTTCTGATAGTAAAAAGACATATTTTACCAAGAGATTCCATGCAGTGGGACCCCATGCACTGCAATATTTCTTAAGAGAAGTGTCACACACAACATCCTGGCAGTTGCTGCAACAATCATTCATCTCCATGAAAAACATACAGGTCAGGTGAATGAAAGTGAGAAACCTCCTGTTTTTTTACAAGAGCTCTGCCATATGGTTCATTTTGATTTAAGGAACAAAACTAGAAACCATGGTTTCTCTCTTGTTTTATTAACAACCTGATTTCTGACACTATAATAAAAATTAGTTATGCCATTCTAGGTCAGCAAAGTTGATTTCCTTCTTCTGGACATATTCTGACTTTGGACTTGCCATCTCAGTTGTAGGTCAGAAGACATTATTTAACATCTTCTCAGAGAATGCAGTAAGTGGGCAGAAGAGAGGAAAGAGGTGGAAAAGAGAAAGGGAGGGTAAACTAACACTATTTTACTAAATGCTTTTTAAAAGGTTCTGTGATGCAGATGTGGGTTAAATTGGAACTGGTCTTCATTTGAACTTGTGGTTGGGGTTGAAAGCGGATTTTCATACGCGGTGCTGTGTGTCTGTCTATCGTCGTATTAGTGTTTACTGACTTTAATTTACTTCTCCTTTCCAGAGCAAGTGGAGCTTTCCAGAGTTTTCCCTTGCCCGGTTGCCTGTTCATGCATGGCCTGCTTCTCCCTTTTGTTTTACAATATGCTCTTAGAAAAGAATAAATAAATGCATCTCTGCACGTCTCTTCTTATCGTCCTCCTAGAAGCAAATATGTCCAAAAAGCTTGACAACAGTAGTCCAAGGATAAATCGCCTTGTTTGACAGGACTTTCCAGCAGTAGCTGCCTTCTAATGACTGTCTGGATAGAACCATTAATAGGCAAATCCCATGTACTACCAAGAATTCAGGAAAACTTTTTCATCAGAAATGGTGCAGACTGCATTTTACGGTAAAATACCTTTGTCTTTAATGAAACAGGGACAATATTGCAAGAAACTGGTGTTCCACTTTCTAATTAAAAAAAAAAAAATTGTCTTGGGGATCAAAATCAGAGTTAAGTATGTAGGTATTCATATTAACTAGCTTCTTGCAGCATAACAGAGTTGCCACAAATGACATCAAACTCAGTATAACCAGGGAACCTGGCTTCAAGAGAAAAAATAGCTCCATTCTAAAATAGCAGATATCATGTTTTCATCACTGAGATGTCAAAATATTTGAACTAAGAAAATGTAAATAATAACGGATTAAACTACCCTGTCAAATTGCAGTTGGAGAGTGTTCCAAGTAAGAAGATGGTGAGTTTCACCAAAGAGAAAAGGCTTGAATTAAGGGAATTTTTGGATTTGGTTTTGGTTTTGTTTGGTATTTTTCTTTTTAATTTGTTTGTTCTAAATTGAAGTTTTGTGTTGTGTATAATCAATTTCCAGTCATATTTCACTGCACTAAAGTAATAGGAAAGTTTCTGTCAATGTTAAGATTATCCTGCAGAATTTATACACATGGAAACTTATTCTTAAATAACTGCTTTTGATTAATTATTTTCAGTTAGTTTACTGTGCAGGTGTTGTTATAGGAAATAAGCATGTCTAATTTTGAATGTGGTAGCTATGATACACACTTTGCGTGTCTCACCCCAGTACAGATTAACTTTCTGTGTAGACAAAAGCATACTTTCTAATTTATAACACTTAAAAATAAACTTGATGTCAAAATCACAATGTTTGAAGGGGGTAGTAATACCTACCACAAGAGATGGGGTTGGAAGAAATAGAAAATCTTTTGTGCACACATGCTCTTCTTCAGATCTCAGATGTCTGAAAGCTTTCCTATACTGGCTTTCCCTACAGACTTTATTATGCTTTTTGCCTTAAAATAACAGGTACAAGACCACTGCTATATATAAACCCATTTCTTTTCTTCTCTTCATAATGAAAAAAGAAATAACCTGATGCTAGAAGACAATGGTGTTCATTAAATGACATTTGTCTTATTTTGCTTGTAAATTATATTTCATTTCTATGCAACAAGCTTATATCTTTTTATAGGCTAGGAAAACTGATTTTGCTTAAAAATATGGGTTTTTTAATGGTTTGAAGACTCTGATGTTTAGGCATTGAAGGGTCCTGAATACTTACCACTGACGGTTACTTTTTTCCTTTTACTCTACCTTGCAAGAGTCATGACAAAGTAATGATTCAGAGCAGGGGATGTAAACCAGATTTAAATACTTAGCATTTTACTTCAGGCATCTGGCTCATCCAGTCCTATTTAAATATAATCAAGAAATTATTGGAATAATTTAAAGTTTATATTTCAGGAGGGAAAAAAAAATTCCTGTGAACAAAAACCAAACCAACATTGCCCGTATCTGGACATTACATCTCCTCCCTGCTCTTCCTGCTTTTCCTGCTGCACAAGGAAATCTATTTGGGGTCGTCTTAGAAAAGTTCCTGTCCTTTCAGCATGACATTGGCCCACTGATCTGAATACTATTGTGGACTTCATTTGTATTTCTGTGGACTTTAAAAAGTACTGATCTGGCAGAAAGTCCAGAAGCAAATTTCGTATGTCACAACATTCACAATTCAATTTTTACTGAATAGAGACAAGTAAAACTTCTAGGACATAACTCCTGCCTGTGTTTATTTTTACACTTTAGTATCATTTTGTTCTGCTGGGTTTTTCTTATTTTTCATTTACCAAGCAGATATTAGTACTCATGAGGAGAATTGTAAAAATTCAGCATAGAAGTATAAGACAATAGGTGTTGAGGATTAATAGCACTTCAAGTGTCCTGTTGAGAGTCACCAGTGTAATAATATGTGTTCTGGCAGCACAGCTGTTGGTATGGCCCCATGGCTATGCAGCATCCATCTGTCCTTGGGCAGAGTTCCTGCGGAAAGTGGGGGCTTTTGAGAGGGGTGGAGTGTGATATAATATCTGACTGACTCCAGCTCCAGATGCCAGTGCTCAAAAACTGTTTCTAAGTGAGTAAAACTTACAAAGTGATCTGAATAAATAGTTATGTTCCATCTAAATAGGAGGTCAGTTGATGGACTTCATGCTGCTTCTGAGAAACCAGTGTGACCCCAGTCAACACAGAAAGTGATGATTTTCTTGTCTCATTTGGTAGACAACTGGCCACACAGCACTCTGCTGGGAACCTGTTCCTTTGGAAGCAGCAGTGAGTATTAAATGAGTTGGGGTTTAAGGAAGCTGGAAGGGAGATAATGTCATAAGGGCTTATACTCCATCACTGCATCTTGGATTTGGATCAGTTGCCTACAGTCAGTTTCTGACTGGAAAAACTTTAGAACTGGAAGGTATCTTTCTTCTGCAGAGATCAAGGTTTGGTTGCAAAACAAATATTTATTTCACTTTCAGATTTTTGATTTAAAATGCCATAGAAATAACATTCTTAAAACTCTGCCCTGTCCTGGAAAGAAGAAACACAGAACAGGAGCCTCTTGGGAATACTGATCTGCCAAGAGTATAAATGGATTTATGCAGCATTATTTAACAGCTACTGCCCAGAATATTGTTAGAATCCATATATCATGGTTGCAACACTAAAAACTCTGGAAGGGAAACAAAATTTCAGTTTTGTTTTCCTCCTGTCTCCAATTGCTTTATTCTGTCGGTGCTGTTTTTTGACAACTCTGTGTAAGCAATGCAAGTATTTTGCCTGTGGAGCTCAGAAGCATCATGTTATGTTCAAGCTTTAACCAAGACACAGATTTTAGAGATAAGGGACGTCCAGCTTTCCTCCTCCCTCCCTGTCCCCATTATTGGAACATAGCCCTAATAGCTTTGTACCTTAACATTAGAACTGGAAAGGACTTACTCCACCCACCAAAACCTGACAAAGACAGGATACGTCTTTAGTACATCTAGATAATTCAGTTCTGTTTTAAATAATCAAATGAAAAAAGATTCTTATATATGCCCTGGGAGACTGTTTTGCAGTTTAGCAAGACTGTTTTGTTCTGATTGTAATTCTGTGTTTTCCACATTTGGAAATGAACAGGAATGACCATTGTGATCTTCTAATCATATTTTTTGCCATAATGCTGCCTACAGGACTTTCTGAATTAGTTTCTGTTTTAGTCAAACTGCTTTCAAGAGACAGAGACCCAACTGCTAACTTGGTGAAGCATTCCAGTTTATTGTTTTTCTTTTAAATGCATGCTTGGCTTCACTTTCTAGATACATTATACCACTAGTAACAGACATCTATTTTTTTTTCTATTTTGTTCCACATTCTTTGTTTCCTTATTAAAAAAAAAAATACAAATTAGCCACTATACTTATCATACTTGAATTACAGATTTTTTTGGTGTGTAAATCTTTGAAACCTATACCCATAGTGCTCTTTTGAAATTTTTAAAGAAGATTAGTTC
>VYZQ01061120.1:2857-16510 GCA_013400655.1 Mystacornis crossleyi
CACTGGTGACTGGCCACCAGCTGGATGCAGCTCTGTTCACCACCACTCTCTGGGCCTGGCCATCCAGCCAGTTCCTATCCCGGCAAAGAGTGCTCCTGCTCAAGCCATGTGCTGCCGGCTTTTCCAGGAGTATGCCGTGGGAGACAGTGTCAAAGCCTTGCTGAAGTCCAAATAGACAACATCCACAGCCTTTCCTGCATCTACCAGGCAGGTCACCTGGTCATAAAAGGAGATCAGATTGGTCAAACATGACCTACGCCTCCTAAACCCATGCTGGCTGGGTCTGATAACCTGGTCGTCCTGTAAATTCTGTGCGATGACACTCAGTATAAGCTGTTCCATTACCTTACCGGGTACTGAGGTCAGACTAACTGGCCTATAGTTACCAGGATCCACCTTCCTACCCTTCTTGTAAATGGGCGTCACATTGGCCAGCTTCCAGTCATCTGGAACCTCACCAGTGAGCCAGGACTGTTGGTAAATGACAGAGAGTGGCTTCACAAGCTCATCTGCCAGCTCCCTCATCATCCTGGAAGGGATCCCATCTGGTCCCATAGATTTACGAACATCCAAGCATCTTAGCAGTTCTCTGACTGCCTCCTCCTGGATAATAGGGGGACTATTCTGTTCTCTACATTCAGCTTCCTAATTGATTTTGGGCCCCATCTACAGTAATTTCACCAATGTTACGTTACTTATCAAAATGTAACAAGACACTGTCAAAGGCCTAAAGAAAGTGAAAATATGTCATCTGCTGCTTTTCCTTTATCCACAGGATCTCATAGTCTCTCACAAAAGGAAACTAGATTGGTTTGACATGATTTTTCTCTTGAAAAATCCATTTGGTAGCTTTTCGTCTTGTTAACTTCTCTATGCTTACAGAGAATTTTACTGGTTATTTCTCCCAGAATTTTTGTGGGACTTAAAGGAAGACAACAGGACCAAAATACTCCAGTTTCTTTTCCTGAGACTTCTGTGTCCCAAAAACAAGCCAGTGACAGCTCTGAGAGTACTTCATCCATCCCAAGCAGCAGTTCATCAAGACCACTGACTTTAAAACATTTTCAGTCTTAAGAGAGACAGTAAGAGTGTTCTTCACTTTGAATTATTGATCATCAAATTGCAGTTTTTACATGGAAATATTTCTATGTCTGACCCAATGTGTGATTCTGGATCAGGCTGTAAGTCTTAACCTAAAGGGTGGCAAGTGCTCCCAAGATCCATTATAATTAAGCCTGTTTAATTGACCCTGTTACAGCTCACTTTCTCAGCTCTCTTGTGACTTGAGAGAAGATATTTTCCTATTTAATGTCTCTGAAAAACATGTGAGTGGTATTTGTGGTGGTAGGTCATCTCTCTCTTGACTGTGTGAAGACAACAGCCTAGTGTACTTGCACTGAGTTAATATTTTACTGTTTCCAAGGAAAAAAATTAAAAACAAATAAACAAACAAAAACTCCTTTTGTTTGCTGTCCTTCTTTTCAAGTATCAGATAAATCACAAGATGCCTGAAGTTAATATAACAGGGACAATAAATACAGACTAATGCCAGCAAATCAGTCATATGCCTCTTACTTTTGCATGGCCTGATCATGTGTTGCCTCCTGCAGCTAGAGGATGCAGTTTTATAGGTGCTTGAGATCTTTCTGAGATACTTCAACTGGTTATCAAAGCTTTTTCGCCCTAAGATTTGTGACCATTACCAGGACGTATATGCTGGCAGCAGTTGTTAAATCTGCTCACATGGGAAAAGCCCAGAGGCATTTTTTCTACAGTTGTTTTATTTTCCAGCTCTACTTTAATTTGGAAGATGGTCAATTAATGGATTAGTTTTTGTTCTCTTAAACTCACTTACTTCAGCCAAGCAACAAACAGTTAATCTCTTCTTGGAGTTGTCTCTTCACCCGCTACCATCAAGCAAATTTTTGCAAACTTTCTTCAAAACTTGCTTCACTAAAACACAAAGTCATTGTACTGTGATATTGTCCAGAAAACCTGGTTTGCCACCTGCAAGCAAGATGGGCACTCTCCTTTACTGAGACAGTTCTACACCTTTCCAGAGACAAGTACATGATCCCACATGGGGTAGTCACTGCCCCCCTGCCCCTTCAATCTAATTAATAAGATTATTTAAGGTCCTAATAATCCACCAAACCAAAAGTAGCTGCTATCCTTGGCAAATCTCAAAAGAAGAAATGCCTACAGACAGCAAATATTCTCCTCCACTACTGAGTGGCCTGGGCTGCTCTTCTCCCCACACAAAATAGTATTAAGACCAGCTGTATACTGGTTGTGCCTTGAATTAACATAGTGAAAGTCTCCCTATCAGATTCCTAATGACATCTTGCTGTATGTTGCCAGCTGAGAACACTGCCAGTAAATATGTCTGCTTTTCTATCTCTCTTTCAGACATAGGACAAAATTGAAAGTGGTTGCTGCTTGGTAAAATATGCTCATAGATGTTGGGAAGAGCAAGCCATTCTGGAATACCAGCACCAGAGAAGCTGGAAGTCAAACTCCTCATTACTCTAATCCCCAAAGCTTTCTTGGGAATACGATTCTTGATTTTCCTTCTTCCCCTGTTTTTGATTCTTTAAAATATTTGGATGAACCACACATTTTACAGTCAGAAATGACACCCCATTTGCTTTCTGCCTTCCCCTGGATCAGCACAATTTTCCTTTTGCTTTAAAAAACCCAAAGCATTCTCAAGTTGCAGCTCTTGACAAGCAGGAATTCTGCATCTCTCTATCCCTGCATGTGCACACAGCAAGAGCAGCAGCAGCTGCCACTGGTGCCCAGACCTCCTCCCCTCGGACTGACAACCTGTCTTAATGTTGAAAAACAGTTCAAGGTAGCACTTGAGACCAAACGTGCCATTTTTCTTGTCAAAATGAAAGCTGTAAATGTTAAGCCTAATGCTTAATATATCCAGATATTGAACAGAGGGACTTTTATCCTCAGCTTAATGGTCTGCCTAAAATCATCAAAAAAGATTACTTAAAAAATTCAAGGTCCTCAGAGGTCCCATAAAAAATTGCAGGAAACATTTTTTTCAGGGGTTTTGGGGAGGTTAGGGGATTCTTTCATAATTTTTCTTTCCCTTTTCTTTTTTTCCAAATGCAAGGGGAAAACATGTACAGAAAGATTTCTATGTCTTTTTTTCCTGAGATTGAGAGACTTACAGACAAATCTGACTACATTCGGGGGAATCAGAACTGCGGCTGGAGTAAATTATCCCAGTTCCACTAGTTAGCAAGAAACAAGAACAATTTACACCAGCGGCTGATTACACCCTGGCTGTTTCCTTTGAGAGCTGCACACTGAAATGAGATCTAATACTTCCAAGTACTCCTCAGAGACACGGATTCTAGAAATCATGTCTCACCCAACCTGCCTCCTTTGTGGGGTTTGTTTATTTTGCTAACGTTGGTGAGATGTCTAAGGATTTGAAGGTTCTGTTTGTTTAGTTTTCAGATGTTAAATGGGAAGAATCAGCTGTATTTTCTTACAGGGATTCTAGAGAGGGTTTGCACAAACCTACCCTCAGTTGCAAACCCAAGTGGAGAGGAATTACTGGCAAAGCACTCGGTGTTAGTGCAAACTTCCCCCTTTCCCCAAAACAGCAAAGTATCTCCTTTTCCCTGGCATTGCAGCACCTTCCAGTGCCCAGAAATATCTGCCGTGGGCTAGAAGCAGGATTCACACCAGGAAAGGCAAGCAACATTTTAACAAAACACTCATCAAATTTCAGTTTTAATACACATTTACCAAAACCTCCCATACACTAAAAATGTACGCAAATGTATACAGAAAAATCTTTTCTGGTCACTGCTGTAGCATCATAGAACTAAAATCTAAATATATTTTGAATCCATACAACTAAAAGCTTTTTAAGTGTGTTGACATCTGTCCCTATCTACATACCTCCTCACACTGTGAAGCCTGTATTCAAACATTGGTCTATTTGTCTGTAACTTGGAATAAAAAGCATTAATAAAATAACAAGTGTACACAGATTATAGGCTGTATTATGAAATGTTAGTAAACACAGTGTTTATATGTCAGACCATAACATTTCCAGACAAGCTATCGGTAGGAGCCAACTTTACAAAAACTTTCTAATTGTTTCTTTATTTCCATTCCCAACTTTTCATTACACTTTCTTTTAAAGAAAGAGTACACATTATTCAAATTGTGGCAGCCTCATGGAGAAAATACATTCAAATTTAAGGCTGATGTGCCATATCTGGAAATGACAGTTCCATAAGTAAATAGAACCCAGAAAATTCCTTTTTCGGTTATGCTGTGCCATATCTGGAAATGACAGTTCCACAAGTAAATAGAACCCAGAAAATTCCTTGTTTGGTTATGCTTTTGCAAAAAGCAAAAATATCAGGCAAGAACTTTGCTTCTTCTGATTTTACACAGAACTGAAATCTTGCCAAGATTTTAGAAAACAGGGATATGTAAATACCAAAGTTTGATGATATAATTTCTTTAATCGAGCATAGCAGTTGTGCATACATGCAGCTTCAGTGAACTGACAAAACATACTTAGCTCCCTCTGTTCAGCTGCTGTAAACCACTTTTTCCCCCCCAAACTTTGAGCTAAATCGATTTATATAATCTGCAGATCTGTCCCTTCCTCTGCAAAATGGTGCTACAAATTTTACCAAGATCACTTGTAAGATTTCTAGCACCTCTACATTCTACTTTTGGTTAGCAGTATCATATAAGCAACCTGATTTTTGTTTTTAAACCAGTCTTTCAGTATAAAGGGATTTGATCTCACTTCAGATCTAGAAAAAGGGCAAAGGTTTGGAAGATATGTTTGTTAGCAATTTGTTCGTTTGGGTTATTTTCCCTCTCAAAGGTAATTACTTGTGGTTGTTGGCTTTAACAAATGACATTGCATGAAAAAAGTAAATTTTCCACAGCTTTGGCTCTACAGATAATGCTACCAAAAATATATAAATTTGAGTTTTAAATTAATTGCAACTATTATAACCATTTTGTAAGTTTTTCAAGGAAACACAAGAGTTAGTAGTTAATTTTTAGAAAGGAAAATTAGCTTGTCTTTACAATAACCATCTATTTCCAGAGGGTGTGAAATATGTCGTGGTGACAGATCTCCTATGCTGGGAAATCAGATAATTTCAGGGGGGAGGCAAATGTGCTGCTCATAAACCCTGTGGCAGCCCCAGCCACGTGTTATTCAAGAGGAAGCATCAGGCGAAGAACGGTGTCAAATTGCTCCTGTATTACCTGTGCCCGTTCCTCTTGGTTGGAGTGGAGTATTCAAAAAACCCCAAACTCTAATAAATGCATTCAATAATTGTTTGAATTGCTGCTGTGCGTTCTGTCATAAATGGCTTATGGACAATCATCAATTCATTCTGCTCATCACTCTAACAAGTTCAATGTACTATTCGGAGCAAAGGATGACTATTTATTTAACAGCTTTTGGCAGGAAAATTTGTTGCATGCCACAACTTTACAAAGAACATTAAAATCAATGACAATTTATAAACCAAAGACTTGGAATTGTGCTTTGGATTCACATAATTCATCAGAATGAAGCTGTCAGGTACCTTTTATTATAAATTAATAGCATGTTTTCTAGCAGCTTGGCAGCACCAGCCGTTTTGCCAGGTTAGCAGTGACATCTTGTGGTATTTTTACCCACTGCTACTGGTTTCAGCTTACCTATAAATGTTATCTCCTGGTAGCACAAAAAGTGCATAAAGAAAAGAAATTTATTACATTGTGCAGACATCAATATCATTAAGGTATTTTAATTACAAAAAAAACTGTGATCTTGGCAAGTATGCTATTACTAATGTAATCTTGAAATTTAGAATAGAAGAAAACATTTTTATATACTCCTTTTGCCAGTCATGTTAGATATTTATTGGTCTGATGTTACAGTTACTAACCAATTTACTATTTTACTAATGCACAGTTCTGGTATCTTTATAATCAACATTTATTTAGTGTGAAAATGGGCTTTCACATTATATCGGTTTGGGAAATTCACCTTTCAAAGGTCTGAGATCTAGCCTTCCTCAACTCTTCCATTTTAAAGTATTCTTTTACCTTTTTCAGATGCCTCCACAAAAACCTCTTAAATTTCTCCTTTCAAAATCCACTAAAATTATGTACAGAGCAGTAAAAAAGCATTATTGGATACTGCAGGATGGAAGGTTTCTGTTGTTTCCATATTCTGCAAGGCAGTTACTCTTGCTTTCATGTTAATAAAAATGAAGGAGCAGGCTTTTATAAATTCCTGTTTTTCAATTATTTTTCTCTCTATTTAGTGTGACTACAAAATGATATATGGAAGTTGTAAAGAAACTGTATCTGTTTCCAGCAACTTCGTAGGCTTACAGTGGTCCTGATGATGAAAAGAATACATGAAAAGATAATGAGTGCAAGTGTTCTTTCTGCTGTATAATGTCATGGGATATAGAGATGATAAGCTCCCAGCCATAAGAGTGAATGGTTACAGAGGCATATACAGGAGTAGTCTTTACATACCCACACACTCATTTTCCTATGTATTCTGATCTTATTATATTCTTAAGAAAAGTCTGTGTTTATTTCTCCACTGAGAAAAAAAATGGTTTGTGCAGTAATTCTTAGACTAGTAGGCTCATCCATGGCATGCACAGCATAGCTGGGCACTGGATCAGTGAGGCACTGAGGGGTGAGAGCCAAGGGTGAACGTGCCCAGGTACCCAAGGAGATGTGATGCAAAGTGCCACGTGCAACTTGCTGTCAACAGCAGCTGCCTCCCATCACGACTATCTTCAAAGTCTTTCCTTCCTTTCCCTGGAAGCAACCTCTAGCTGCCAGAGGGTTGTGCTATAAATGGGTTGGGGAGGTTCTCATTCCTATAAG
Source organism: Mystacornis crossleyi (assembly GCA_013400655.1). Classification (NCBI taxonomy): domain Eukaryota; kingdom Metazoa; phylum Chordata; class Aves; order Passeriformes; family Timaliidae; genus Mystacornis; species Mystacornis crossleyi. The sequence continues at coordinate 9,761 of VYZQ01061120.1, forward strand.
GACGGTATCCCTGCAATTAAAAAGCATCTGAAAGTCTGGGTTAGTGACAGGCAGCTCCTGCCCACTCACAGCACTCCTACTTCTGCCTCTCCAGTTACTTGTGCTGTTCCCAGTTCTGTGGGTATTTAACAACTCAGTCTTAACTCCTCAAAAACTCCTTCCGGAGAGGCAAAGTTTTGACTGCCAGGCAATGATGTGGGTGACAGCGAGATGAACCCAAGGTCAGCCTGGAATTGCATGGTGGAACAGAACAGACATTTCCATAAACCAGTGCCACAGTCATGGGAACATCTTCCCATTCCTCTTGTGAGCTGCTGTTCTTAGTCAGCCTCCCAACCCACTTACAGAAATACTTGAAGCTTCACTGGCATGACAAGGTATTGTGTGAGAGGAACTGCTTCTCTTGCTGTCAGTCCATAACTAGAAAGTCTGATTCAAAACCACATAGGATAAAGAGTAAATATCCTACCTAAGTTCAGCCACCTAAAGATAGGCATCTAGTCTGAACTACCTCTCCAGGTTTCCTCTGTTGTCAATAGGAATGGATACACATCTCCAAAAGCAGATTTATCTCACCTTTCTGAGATAAGGCACTGTCTGGAGGTGCTTATCTCTTTCCATTAACTACAGATGACTCCTTCGACTGGATGCTAGAAAGCTGAAATTAAGTAAATCTTACCCATAGATAGGGAGTTGTATAAAAATAAAGATAAAAAGAGTGAGGCATGAAAATCAGGCAGCTGCCTGACAGTCATTTGAGTGCCAGTCCCCAAGTTTTCATTTAAATTCCAGCACAACATTTTTACAGCAGACTTACAATGACCTCTAAAAATATCAGCATTTTATAACCAAAAATACACCATTGAGGATTAAAACATAATGCACATCCCAGTACAGAGGCATATCCCAGTATTCTTAGCAGGAATCTACATAAGAGCTTTTAATATTTAAATCTCAGAGGACTTTGAAATATAGCCTGTTCCTGCAATTTTATAGCAAATCTTATGCAGGGATGTTCATTGTCAACCCCAGCTCTTTTAGCATTCAACACTGCAAAGTTTTTTGGGAGGGAATAGAGGGGGCTACCGGAAGAAAAAAAAAAAAGAAAAAGCCCCCCTCCCATTCCACTGCAAGAATTTTATAATGGGAAGATGCTAAATCCACCATGCATACCAATGTTTCAGGTTCAAAGGGCAAGAAAGGAAAACTCCATGCTCTGTATTTTAAAGGATCTCATCACTTGCAATGCAGTGGTTTTACCCCAACACAGCTGATTTATGATTTTTCTCATACAGCATTCAAAAAATAGTCATAGAGGTCCCAGAGATTCCTTACCTGGCAAAGGTATGGATTTTAATTTCTGACTTGGATTAAGATTTCTAATGCATCACTTCTGATTATATTGCTCTCAAAGAGCATTCATCTGCTGTAACTTCCAAGATTTGTTTACAGCTGCTCACACAGTGCTGATAGTTACTCCCAAGAACATCAACCCCTCTTTGCCATGTTGTCATGAATTATTTTTGCAATTGTTTCAAAACTTTAGCCCGTACCAGTCAAAAGAAATTTTGTTGTCTCTGCTCACTTCATTGATTCTTCATAACTCATCATTTTTTTCACTTAAGCACCAGCATCTAAAAGCTGTATTTAGCCTGATGTCCAAGACACCAGGAAACTCCCTGGATGTCCATGAGAACCTCTGCCACTGGTCTGGCAGGGTTGAGGGGGAATCATTTGTGTTCAGAAAGCTTGTGACAGTTGCCTGCCTTTGCTGAGCTTTCTGAGTGAAAGTACCATCTGATGTGGGTGCTTGCAGTTTTATGAGAGTCCCAGCCCTAATAATATAAAACTAAAATCATAAACAAAGATAATATAGATTAAAATGAGATCGAATGGCAACAACCTGCCACAAAGAGGTCACATCATTAGCCTGTGTTCTCAGTGTGCACATACATCAGAGAAGGGCTGTCACAGCGTATTTTAGCAGTTGAATTAGCAAATGTGGTGAGAGATATTCCCCTGTTTTAGCCACCACAAGGCACAGAGCTCCATCACACAGCATGTGCCATGCAGGGGACCATAGCTGCTGGAGAAAGAGAGGGCCTCTGCAGGAGTCATCCCTACAAATCAAAGCTGTTCAACAGGATTCAAGCAGCCAAATTCAAGCAGCAATGGGTAAACTGGCATATGCCAGGCCCCTTTTCAGCTATTTATAACCTCTGACTTATATGCAAATTAAAACCAGAGTCTCTGTAGTGGCAGAACTGATGACACAGGAGAAAGCTAGAAGAGACTACACTGCAACACCACCTTCACTGTCAGTCTTCCCCTATTCATCTACACACACTACTCTCTTCTGGCCCATCACAATAAAATGACTGTGGAGGCTTCTCTGCTTTTAAACCACTTTCAGGATCCATTCATCAATTCTAACTGGTCATTTGAGCTTGATAGTTCAGCTGTGTAATAAATTTAGGAAATGGCACGAAGGGAATAACCTGTGATCAGCTGGGGAACAGCTGCAGAACCTGTGCTGCATTCATTTCTGTGGTTCATGCTACCTTTGTCTTAATTTTCAACCTGGAATGATCTGGCTGTTTCCAAATCTTAATTTCAGCCTGGGAGTCATACTTACCCTAGAAAGCTTTTAATAGCTTAATTTCTCTGTCCTTGTGAATGACGTGTGTAGCCTCACAACTCGTTGCTGGTTCACCACAGCTGGAGGCATCTCAGTGAGTCACATCAACAAGTCTTACATAGGATGGACCACATGTTTGGGTTGGTATGGCAAAGCACTCAGACAGGAAAGCAAGAAAAAGAAAATGCCTTGTTATTCCGCAGAGTGCATTGCCATGAGTGTTATAGGGACACAGGCATTAAAACCAGAATGAGCAAGCAAAATCTTGTGGTTTCTGCCATCCATCACTCACAAACAACCAGGAATAAATGTAGTCTGTAATGGGCAGGACTGTCCAACAACTGTCTCTTTGGGAGTTTCTGCAAATTCCACTGAAGTTCCTAAATTCCTACCTTGACATGTACGATCCAGTGATGAATGGACTGCTGGGCAGGACCAAGCATGAAGGTTTCTTGATTCCTAAATACACATCTAAAAGCTTAACAAAGCATGTGTCCAACATCTGCTCTCTTCAAAATATCAACACAGAAATACTGCAAATCTTGGTTCTTTATGAGACTGAGATTTTCTGTACTTCTTGTTCAAGCAGGACTGGAATTACTCTATCACAAAAAAAGCTTTATTGTGATAGAGGACAAACTAATGAGCTCACGAGGTTGCACATACATACATATTGCAGAGCTCCAACTCCTTCAGTGCCTTATTTTTGAAAAGTCTTGGAGGTGGATGTCTCTAATTTTTTGAAAGCAGACTTAAGATACCTGAAAAGAACTGCTTGAAGTTAAATGGAGAGTTTGCTACCATCAACAGTAGTTAATGCAAGACTTAGGCACTGACAAACACTGGAAAGCAAATCAATTGTTGAAATTCAGGAAAACTAAGCAGAGAAAAATATGTAAAGCCTGTTCCCTAAAACCTGGTTTACATCCACTTTTACTTCCAAGTCCCTATGTATTAAGCAGGTCATAAAAGCATGCTGGGAAGCTGTTTGAATTCCTCTGATGAAGAGTGCCAAAAGCTTTCTCCAAGCTCAGAACTAGAGCTAGTTAGAAAACAGGAAATGTTTTGCATAACATTTTTGCAAGCCAGGGAGCTGAACATCATCCATTATTAAGACAAACATGAAATAAGGGGGTTTTACCTATAAGACAAGCAAATGTTGTGTACAGGACTCTACCTTTAGAGTCAGGCTGAGAAAAAGAGCTCACTACTGACTACACCTAGTTTCAGCTAAAATAATTTTTTTAGTGTACTCTAGTCCTATCCCTTGGTATTGGATTTTTTTCCTGGGTCCTCAAGTAGTCAGAACGCACTTTATTCTCTATTGGCACCTAAAGAAAGCTGAAAGGGCAAAAAGCCAGGGCTTGCAAACCTCCCCCATGGGGCTTTCTTTTCTCATTGCTTCTGAGCAACAGCTCTGCCATCTTTATTGACTCTCCAGTTCTCCCAATTTCTTACTTTAATTTTATATAATATATTACAGAATGAATAATGACATAGATAACACACCAAGAACTTTATAAAACTAAATACAGCATATGGTGCTCATTTTCTGGCAACCAGTCACACTGAGGATAGGGAGAAATTCTAGCCCCAAAACTGTCTTGTCAGCAAGGACGATGACAAGGGAATACTGCAAAGCGTTTCCTTGCTGGAAACAACTCAGTTCACAACAGCTTTATACCTTTTTTAGAGCTATTCTGCCAAACACATGGAAGGAAAGCAGTGTTTGATGTGAAGGCAAAAAATGGACCAACTTCAGCAAAAAAAGCTGGAAAGAGCCAATGAGATGTATCCAGTCAGATTTTTAGCCTTGTAATTTAGAGTCCTCTTTGCACAACTGACACAAAGTGTTCTGAGATGCATCCTGAGTTATTTGAAAATATAGAAATACAGGTCCAAAATGCCTGCTCCCAAGATTCTCTGTGCAGAGAAATATTAGCAATCCAATCTTAAAATCGCTTTTGTTTTGTATTGGAATTCTTTAGCTGAAGTCTGAAGGTGCAACATGCAAAACAAAAAGTGAGTAGGAAAAAAAACGCTAACAGCTAAAATTAACTACCCAATGGGCTGGGCTCAATTGTGTAGGAAAAGGTCTGAGTACTTATTATGTAAATAAGTGCTGAGTAAATAAAAAACCAGGCCTCCAATTCAAATAATCTAGGTTTAAAATTATTTAAAAGAGCACAGAAAAAAAGAATGCTTTCTCCTCTAACAATGAAGTTCGGTAACAATATGCATCAGTTTTAAATTTAAAGAAAGTATATAAGAAGGTAAAACTTCATGAGTGGTGTGTGCTGTCTCTACACACTGAAATGTTTGTATAAATAAGTATATAAATCAGTGTTCATAGGACCGTGGGCAGTTCAGAAGTCTGAAGCCTTTCTACCAAATGTGAAGTCATGACAAAAACCCTAAAACTGTCTAAGATGCAATAGTCCATCAGCATGGAAACAGGAAAAAAGACACCAATTCACATGTTCAGAACCTGTGCTTGTCCTCTATACATCCTGTTGTTTCTCATAGATTTAATTTTTTTTTTTAAATAATCACACTTGAGCACAGAATGTGCTGTGAGCATAGTTTGCAAAATAGGGGGAAAAGGAAGAGCTAGCACATATTCATTACCATATGGGTTTGGGAGACATTAGTTACAAGACAAGAATTCAACCCTATAAACAGAGAAAAATAACTGGGACAACAGGAGCTGAACTGCTTCAGTCAGAAACAAAAAGGAAATATTGATGCTGCAAAATAGAATCATAAGTTCAGAGTGAGATTTTACTCAAGGGTAAAATCTTTTCTTTAGATAAAGAATGCAAATACTAAAATCCAAAGTGATGGAAGAGTTTCAGGTACAAAAAGAAGTCTTTTTTCATTGTCCCTGGATGCCTGACCTGTGTTGCCTCTCACTGGGACAAGATCACAGGGTAGGTAGGAGATGCCTTAGCTGGAAATGGAGTTTGGAGTTTTTTCACCTGTTATATTCAAATGTTCACTACTGCTCTTGGTCACAACAGTCAAGCAGAGAAAAATGCAGCCCATCCAAGGTATAATAAATGAGGAAGAATACCTTCAGCAAAGAAGTTCAAATTTCCAATATCTAGACAGTACTTTATTGACTACAAATTAAGAAAATTTGAAGTGTTTAGCATGATACAAGCTATATATTCAGACTTGGAACTGTGGATATATTTGTCTCAAAGAAAATATGTCTGACAAGCACACAGAAAGGGAAAAAAAACCAGTCCTTAAAAAAAAAAGGCAAAACTCCCATTGACTTCACCGGTCAAGATTAGGATTATAGTACATTTTGCAGCTCTCTGTTTTAAGACAGTTAAGAAAAAGACTTGATCAACCCTACTCTTCTTCCCTGGCCACAGGCACCCACCCACTCTCTTCGTCCTCCAATCACTCCCTTTTTCTGAGCCAGAACTGCCCAGTCCTTCCTGAGCTGCTGCAAGTGACACACAGGAAACCAGGATAGATGATAGTCATGGAATGCATATGTGGGTTCTTCCTTGCAGAAGAACCACAGTAGTAAGAAAGTCAGACTAAGCCAGAGAGAGATCCCATATAAAATACTCCTGCATATAGTCAGAAAAAAAAAACATTTTGTCATAACAAAAGTGCACAACAACTCACATAAAATGTATATACACTAATTAAGGTTAGCTTTCCTAAGCTTCCCCATGATGTATCTAAAAAAGCAACTACAGCTTTTCAAGTTATAAAGTGTTTAGATGTAACTGAAAGAGGCAAATCACACTCTTAAAGTGTGGAGAAGATGCTTGATTATCTGCATAACTCTGGCATACTTTTCTTGAGCTATGAAAGGATAAAACTTCCCCTCTTCCTTTGAAGTCTTTTTTTTAATAGCATCTTAGAGATTTTGCATGTCCTTTCCTCCCCCTGCTTTATAAAAGAAGATAAGTGTCCTAGGATTGCTGAGTTTAGAACATGTGAATTATAGAGATATTTAAGTCTTCACAGCAGCTGTTTTTCAAGCACTGTTCATAAATCATAAATGATAGAATAAAATGAAATTAAAAAAAAAAAGAAAAAAAAAACCAAACCAAAAAAAAACAAACCCAAACCCAAACCAACCATGA
>VYZQ01061121.1:0-16403 GCA_013400655.1 Mystacornis crossleyi
CACCGCATCCTCACCCTCACCGCGGTCACCGCCACCTCCGCAGCCCCGGCCGCGGGGGGCCGCCGCTGCCGCTCGGGGCAGCCACCCCCACTCGAGGCCCCAGCCGGAGCCCTTGCCCCTTCTCCCACCGCCGCCGCCCTGACTCGGCCCGGCGGCCACACTCACCACGGCCCGAGAGGACGGAGAGCTGTGAGAGGAACAGCGCGGCCCCGCAGAGCCCGCGCACGGCGCGCCGCCACCACCGCGCCGCCATCTTGGTGCGCCCGGCGGGCCCGGCCTGTGGGGCGGGGCGGGGCGGGCCCGGCCTGAGGGGCCGCGGGACAGACACGGCCAAACGCAGAAATCCGCTCTAAAAACCCCTCAGAACCTCAGTTCCGCAGGCTGAATACATCACACAGGGAGCACGTAAGTGTCGTAAGCTATAGCCCATAAAAATAAATGTATGTAGGAAATATAGAAATAAAAATAAAAATCACCCACCACTCGCCATGTTAATTCTGTCAAGTGAAACAGAAAGCTTTCCCAGCACTTGCTCCTTAAATGTTTTTTTTTCCCCTTTTTCTTTTAGAAGGAGATAAAAACAGATCCACAAATCCAAAGGAATACAAAACCAAACACAGACCTATTAAATACAGGTCTGTATGAGTGTGAGGCAGAAGTAAAACATAAGCTTTGTATTTTTGTTAATATTTATGCACTAAATTGTAGTTTCTGCTTCATGGCTGTGATATTTAAATCACAGCTAGAGCTGTATAGCTTAGATAATTGAGCAATACACTTAACTAAAAACAGCATATGAAAGTGAAAAAAACCCGTAAAAATTAATCTCTCAAAAAACCCAGTTCAATTGCCTGCAATGGCAGCTATAAAAATCATTTCTAAGCATAAACGGAACAGAAATATGCCCAGTTTCAAATCCAACAAAATGTTTTAAAATTAAAATTGTCCTCTGCTCCTTTTCAGCATTCTAACTACTCCGAGCAAATACAGTAATAAATTACACACAGCAATGTTTTTAAAGTTTTTTGTTTTAGAAAAAAGCCAAAACAACAGCAAACAGGAAAAAAAAAAATAAACCACTTCACACAGTTACAGTAATTCAACTGCATTCTTGGCAACCACCAATACAACAACCAGTCATCAACCAACTCCTTGAGTGCCTTGTTACACTGAGACTTCCCACAAAGACTCCTGCCTGTTTATGGGATCACACCTTCTGGAACAACCCAGGCATTCCCCCCCGCCCTTTCCCCTCTAGCAATTCTTGTTACAACCCGGAGTTGGCAAAAAGCCTAATCCACGTGGCCACTGAGGCACCTAGCCCACTGCCAAGCCCTGGATGCCAGGTCAGAGCCGGGCACCTGCTCTGTGGCTGAGGGAGCTCAGCACCCCCAGCAGCACCCCCAGCCCTTCCCAGCCTCCTGAGCCCTGACACTGTGCAGCCCGGACTTGCTATTCCCACAGCAAACCCACCAACTCAGAGGTGTAGGACTTTCCTAAGTGAGCACCCTGTGATTCAGGCAGATCGGAAACCCATGCGATTGTTAAAGGAGCTGGAAGGGGCATCTGTCCACTCATGCTCTTCCTGGAGCACCAGCAGTGCCACTTCTGCTTATTTTATGTATCCATTAACTGAAAATTCTCTCCAATGAGCGTAACTGCCGTGCAGGAGGAAAGAAACATTTCATATAGGCAGCTAATAAATTTTTTTCCTAACAGCAACATCAGAATTCTTCTTCTGCATTTGGAATTTGCGAAGACTTAAATTTCTTGAGTTTTTCAATAGCAGAAGATACTGAAATCTCTCCATGAACTTTGTTGTCTCTTGTTCGGACATTGACAGCATTATTTTCTTTCTCCTTTTCGCCAACCACTGCAAGACATAGCACAAAATATTAAACAGACAATCTACATTAGAAAATGAGCCCAGACAAACTTCGTCCAACGTTAAAAGTTAAATGACATTCAGAAACACAAGATGCGTCAATTACCTAAAATGAAGTTATACTGAGCCAGCTGTGCATTTCTAATTTTCTTGTTTAATGTGCAACTTTGATCTAGATCCACATCTGACATAAATCCTGCTTCAAAAAACTGGTTGCAAACCTAAAAAAAAAAACCCCAAAACAAACCCAAACCCTCTTAGTATTACTATACATTCTACAGCATACATTTGTAAATGCTGTAATTACCGATCTCTCGCAATAATTAATTCACGTATATGCATAATTTCATTCTCGTGAGTGATTATAAGGAATACAATGACGTTAGCTGAAGAAACCTGCACACACAGCAGGACCTCAGCTGGAAGACAATACGAGGTAACATCTCTATCAAATATGTGCTGCTCTGCTGCTGCCGTGTCAAAAACCTGTCCTCAGACTGGGAAAGCAGAAAGAGGAGAAGGAACAGACACACTCAATCTTGCATTAAAAGGAAAGCAAGGGAGAGGGGTGAAACCAAACATGGTTCAGAAGTGATGTAGTCAAGAATATACGTGGTGGGAAATGGAAGAAACTGGCTCTGCCTATTTAAAGCTGGGAGTACTGCAATGAAGCATTAGTTATCTAAGGTTTGCATCCAGGATGCTTTTCCCTTTAATAATTACAAAAGTATTTACGTAACTAAAGAACCCAAAATACTTGAAGTTTGTATATGTAGACAGACGTACACAAATTCCAGACCAAAATTTTGTATTGAAAATTTTACCCTTCCCCTCAAACATGTCTCCAAAATTATTAAGCACTCATTCCCTGTTCTAGGACAAGTACTTAAGGATCGATGGCATTTGCCTGCTGCCGTGAGGAGCCAGGCCCTTCTCTCACCTGCTGGGCGTACTGTTCCGAGCTGGGGCCCACAGGCACCACCATGACCTGCCTTGGAGACAGCCAGAACGGCCTGGCCAGCACAGGAGAGACAGGAAATAAAGGTGCGTTTTACATTGCCAGTCACAGTCACGTTTCACAGTAATAATTTCTGTACTTTACAGAGTTATTTACGTTAGCTAAGGTTGTTGGGTAGTGCGTTATCTCCCTCTTTTCAAGCTCACATAAAATAGCAAATAGATTGATTCCAGTAAAATGACATATGGGGAAGTTAGATCTTCTCTTCTCTTGCCAGCTGACTACCCTACTTTAAATAGAATATTTTCGGCATAATTTTCACTTTTATCTAAAACTTTACAGTGAAAGGTGGACAGTAAGGTAGGTGACTGAGAATAAGAATTAACCATTCCTTAATACTTTAAATACATTCATGAAGAAATATCTTCAGATCTTATTCAAGATAAAACAATCTATCTTACAAATACAAAAAATATTTCGTATATTAGGACTAATACATGTTTGTGTATACAGAAATAATTGCTTTACATACATCTGACATCCTCCTGGTACAAAAGCATGATTTTTAAGAAAAAAGGAACAAGAATAATGCAGGACTTAGACATTCAATTACAATTCCTATTTCTGCATGATTTTGCTTTTTTTTTCTGCAGTCACATGAAATTGAATTTCTAATAATAAACTATTAATAAATGGATATCATACAACTCGGACCAGAAAATTGGACTTTTCTTGTGATCTTACCTACTAATTCTGAGAAACTTCTAGGGATATTATTTTTGCATTTTAATATATGGGAAAGTAGGAAGGATATGCACTTCCTACATTTTAAAAGACTTTTTAGAATTCCATTTCTACTACATACCATTTTCCTCCATAATTTTCTGCTAGAATAGCTATCATTCTCTCCACAGATCCCAAAATAGCTCTGTGAATAATCACTGGCCTTTTCTTGTCATCGCCATCGTTACTGGGAAAAAAAAAAATCAAATTAAAAAAAAAATAAAATTATCTTAGTTCACATACATGTAATCCTACTAGTATTTTTGATTCTACATTTAACAGAAAGACAACATTTAGTTATACTTATGAAAAATCTACTGTTTTTATTTAAAATGTACTTTAAGTCAGCTGGGCTTTTAAAGGAATTCTGCATAATCACAGTGATTTAAAATAATCATGCCTATAGGTAGTGGCAGACACACTCAAATTTGAGAAGGCACTTGACTGACTCAGCACCATTTTTGTGCATTTTAATATTTTATGTTCTTCCTTGTATTCTCTTTCCATTAGGACTTGCTTTTATTTTGTCGAACAGGATCTTACCTGCCCTTACTGTTCATTACTTTGCTTAAACCACAATCCTGTAATTTTAAAAAACTGGCTTTTTTTAAAAAAAGAGCCAGTTCATAACACCTATTANAAAAGACTTTTTAGAATTCCATTTCTACTACATACCATTTTCCTCCATAATTTTCTGCTAGAATAGCTATCATTCTCTCCACAGATCCCAAAATAGCTCTGTGAATAATCACTGGCCTTTTCTTGTCATCGCCATCGTTACTGAAAAAAAAAAAAATCAAATTTAAAAAAAAATAAAATTATCTTAGTTCACATACATGTAATCCTACTAGTATTTTTGATTCTACATTTAACAGAAAGACAACATTTAGTTATACTTATGAAAAATCTACTGTTTTTATTTAAAATGTACTTTAAGTCAGCTGGGCTTTAAAAGGAATTCTGCATAATCACAGTGATTTAAAATAATCATGCCCATAGGTAGTGGCAGACACACTCAAATTTGAGAAGGCACTTGACTGACTCAGCACCATTTTTGTGCATTTTAATATTTTATGTTCTTCCTTGTATTCTCTTTCCATTAGGACTTGCTTTTATTTTGTCGAACAGGATCTTACCTGCCCTTACTGTTCATTACTTTGCTTAAACCACAATCCTGTAATTTTAAAAAACTGGCTTTTTTTAAAAAAAGAGCCAGTTCATAACACCTATTTAAAAAGCTATGACTTCTACTGTAGAATACACAGAAGGATGAAAAAATTACAAGTATTCTTAATCTATCTTCCCCATCTTCATAAAATGCAAAAATCAAACACAGCAAGAAATACAACCCAGAAAATGAGTATTCAGGTCAACACGGCACTAAAATTAATTCGCTCAGTGGATAAAACTCCCTCTTCTTAGCTGGAAACCAAAGTCAGATTTTCACTAAAAGCTGTTTGCATTTGGTTTATATTCAGAGTTAATTAATCTAACCTGATAAAAATAAAGAACCACTTAGTACAAACACACTTGCTCCTTAGGGCATGTCTGAACTCTGTGCGTGTCTTCCAAGGAGACACAATGACGAGGCTGGAAATGAAAACTGACTCAGCTGAGGGGTTTTTAGCATAACATAAGATCAATTGTCTTCAAACCTGGCAGACAAGCCAGATAATGAAGTTTTTCTGCATTTGCAACTGAAGTGAGCTATCATTACACTGAGGAAATATCCTCAATTTCATGACTCAGTCACTCACTGGGGGTGTATGTCCTCCCTACCAGCTGACTCATTTGTTAAGTGAGCAATACAGCATTAGTACACAAAGAGAATTACAGATAATGAAAGCCATTGCCTAATTTCATTTCAAAAAGGAAGATATTTAGCTTAACCACTCACCCAACATAAGTCAGATTAAACCGAATGGGCAGCTGGAAGTCCAGTTGGATGGTAGCACACTGATGGTACCTACCAATTGCATCTTTGATTTTAATATCGATCTGTGAAGCGAAATAACACAGTTACTAAATACAGTTTGCCTGCAGTACATCTGCATTTCTGTCCTTCCCAAAGTTATACTGAAATTCTGAGTCACTGACCTTAGGACCATAAAATGCTCCATCTCCTGGATTCAAATTCCATTGCTCTCCAAAGTTATTCAAGCTGTTTTGAAGTTGCTAATCATAATAATGAAAAGAGTAATTTAAAAAGGTATAGAAAGGCCTCTCATTACTGAAAGTCAAAGCATTTGCCTCTGAAATTCAAAGGGAGTCAAAAGGCACAACAACCCCTATTGCTCAAGCATTTGTTCATTTATGATAAATAATCTGGAAATAGTAGTTCCTTCTATAAATACTGTGATTAATCAGAAAAAATATTAATAAAAATCTAACTAGTTCAAGATAAGGAGCTAAGTAAGAATCTCAAAGTTCTGATTTTCTATAGAACTTCAGATTTAATATGATGTTTTCCTACAAGAATTTCCACTAAGGGCAATATTTAGCATCTGATTTAAGCAATTTCACCATGCAGCATGGAAAAACTCAGTTAAATATCTACCTCTGCAACCACAAATATTAAGAGTTTTTTTCGTTTGCTTTTAAATTAATTACCTTCTCTGCATGATCCCAGATCTCTAAATCTCCAAGATAATTTTCGGGTCTTGTAGAAAGATGTAGTTGAAAGGTAAAGCCAAAGACAGCATACACTGACTTCAAGAAATCAAGGCAGCCCTTAATTTCTTCTTCAATCTTAAACATAAAACATATTAAAATATGTTAAAATTTACTTAAATAAAAATGTCATTGAATCTACTGAATTCCTCAAAACCAGAATATAAGAGCCCATTTAAAAAATAAGAAAGAATTTTAAATCACTTGAAAATTACATCCTACAAACCCAAATCCAGGTACTGGGCAAAGAGAGATCTGAGGTGTTGTGGCTTCAAAGCATGGCAAGAAAAGTAACATTTTTGTGAAGCATGATGTTCTGGAGCCAAGTTGTATCCTGAAGAAAAGTACATCAACTTATACATGTAGCTCCACTAAAATCTATGGCATTACTGACAAAATAAAGTTTTTATTCAGCATTACTATAGAAAACCATGGGATCAACTCCTTTTTTCTTGGCAGGGGGAGGTGGAAGATGCAACAAATCTTACTTTCTGGGATTTAGCTGCCCACTGCATCTTTCTAAATAAAAGGAATAACCTCGGAAAAAACCCATCAAAAGCAGCACTATGCTACACAATGGAAGAAGCAAGAGTTGAAATACTTCAGGGATTTTTTTTTCTTGTTTACTGTTAGTTTGAACTGGGAGAGGGAAGGGGTTTTGGGGTCTTTTTTTGGTTGACTGGTGGGGATGTGCTTTTATCTTTTTTTACCTGTTCCATCGTGCAAAAGATGTGAGCATCATCTTGTTGGAAGCGCCTTACACGAGTCAAGCCACTCAAAGTGCCCGAGAGTTCATTTCGGTGAAGAACTCCGAAATCTGCAAGTCTAAGAGGCAATTCCCTCCAGGATCGGGGACGATGGGCAAACATCAAGCTAAAAGGAACATGGAAGAACCTTCCTTTTATCCTTCTTACAGGAGATTTAAGACAACACAGAAATAAACAAAGCTCAGAACAGACAGTAATCCCATTTTTAAGTATTTACTCATTCAGGTTGTCTGCCTCCTGAAAGACAGGCAAACAGAAAAAGCACACCACTCAGTGTACTGCTAAAGACCTTCTGGGAGAAAACACTGCCAGAGTAAATCAGGACTGGTTCATCTGTACCTCTTGGAGCACCACATCTGATGCCCACCTCTGTCCAACAGAATTGGTATTCACTGGTGGCACAGACTGACATTACATGCACAAACCTAGCTCAGTGCAGGCTTACTGCAAGGGTCTGCTTTGGGACACTGTCAGAGAAGCTCTCTGGACACCCTGGCTTAGAGTCTATCATAAACATACAGGATAGCATGTATTAATACTCCTTTTATCTCTCCTCAGCCCCACAAAGGAGAAATGAAGTAAAATAAGAAGTTTTCCAACTGAGAGTACAAACCAATGTCCTGGACAATTCATGGGTTTAAGGGCAAACGTTTCCTTCTCAATCTCAAAAGAGAACATATTTTCACTGTAGTGCTGCCAATGTCCTGAAGCTTCCCAGAGTTTACTGTTGAAGACGTTGGGAGATACAACTTCAGTAAAATTACGCCTGCGATATTCGCCCTATAGAACAAAGGCAACATTTAAAAGGATAGAGATTTTGACAAGCAAAAGCTTGATTCTTTTAAAACTGTGGTATTATGATGGCAATTTACAGGGAGACTAAAGGACTACTGCATGTGTAGATTTTGCACAACTGGAAAAACACAGCTTCTGCCTTATTTTCAAAAAGGTTAGATTTGTATAATCCTTGTGAAAATCTTGTGTATGTTTAAATACGTAGACACTTCCCTTTCTGTGGATAGGTCAGTGCTATCATTTAAGATCAATAACTGATATTCACGTTGTTACGAGTTACATCAGTATACACTCACCCTTATGAAATCCATGAGTGTGTTATAAAGAAAGGCACCTCTAGGGAGGAAAAAGCAGCTTCCAGGACTCAGATCATGAAAGAAGAAGAGTTCTTGCTCCTAGGTAAATTAAAATCAGAATGCTCTAACGACGACTCAGAGAGAATCACAGAGTGTAACTACTTCACACCCACTGAGACGCTGTTTGCAAAGATGGAATATTGCAGCAACAAGGTGATTGATGGTCTGCAAGTTCTCAGCAACACCACTTAATTTCTCTGCAGTTCTTACTCTTAGAAGTTTGTAAGAACACTGAATTCGATTTGATTCTTTGACTATGTAAATACACATTTCCCCAAATTTACACCTATTATTAAGAATGACCGAACCATGTTATTTACACAACTTCCTAATCAATTCTCTTCTATGAAAAATAGAGTGGTTTAGGTAGGATCTGCAAAGACTTTACATTAATAGGTTTAAGATTTATTTCCCTAAACGAAGGGACTGAAGTCATTAGCTTCTTCCCAATATTAACTTAATATTTGTATGCAAGTGACAAGTTCCATTTGTAGAGTTAAAATTTTAAAATGTAAGCGACATCAAGAAGCCATAGAACTAACTCCCTTTCAAACTGTCAAAAAACAACAACAAAAAATCAAGACAAAAATACAAGGAAAGAAAATGAATTCTATAATAGAAGTATAAAAGAGAATAGACAGTGGAATAGTGTACCTTTCCAATTTTCCTATGATCCCGTTTTTTGGCTTCTTCCTGGACTTTTTCCCATTCCTTCATCATTTTGTTATCAGGAAAGGATATTCCATATATTCTCTGCAGAGTTTCCATGTCAGATTTTCCTTCCCAATACGTAGAGGAACTCTGATACACAAACCCCATATTTAAGATAATATTACATAATATCAGGGAAAGAGAGATAAACACTAACCCATTCAAACATGATATTTTTCCTTGGGAAAAGAATTATATGCAGTCCTTCAGCATTTGTTTGTAATACAAAGAGACTTGCAGTGCCTTTTAGTCAGTATACTAATACAAAAGACAAACAGAAGTGACAGGTCAAATCATTTTTATTCTGCTTAGGTACCTCGTTTTAACTCACATCATGGCATATTTTATTATTTCATGTTACGGCTTCTAAGAAGGCAGCGCTTGTTTACATTGAAAACAAAATGCAGTAGGGAAACACGAAAGGCAAAACAAACCTCGCGCTCCTGGTTCAATCCCAGCAGTTTTAACCCTCGACCCACTTAATCCCTGGAATTCAAGAGCTCCAGACACTTCAGTTACAAAGCTGGCAACAGCCACAATGATGGATGTTCCAAAGAGCTCAGTCCAGTAAGGTTACCAAAATTAGCATCCGTGAGTAACTTAAACTACACCATAAATTCAGGCCTCTGCAAACACTGTCTCTGGCTTTCCTGGAAGCAATGCCATTTTTTAACAGCAGCACTTGCAGATCTGCCAGGGTCCACTTTATCTCCTGTACCTGAAAGATACCATCTGACAAGGTCAAAATACTATTTTCTGACCCAGTGAGTATCCTGGATATTCGTTCACTGCAGAACGGAGCGCGCACACCCCCTGCACTCAGATGTGACAGCTGGTACAGGCTAACCAGGACACTCGTGCTGGGAAGTGCAGAGCTGGCTGGAGACACTGGCACAGCCCTGCCACAGCAGCTTAGGCACTGCACTTCTCTCCTGTGGTGCCTTCTCCAGCTCCCCAGAAACACAGACCAGACAGGAGTAAGGGAATAAAGGCAGGGATTTATTTGAAGGGCCTTCAAAGGTACCACCCTGGGGAGCCGGAGGCTGCTTCCAAAATGGGCCCAAAGATGGATGACAGGTCATGAGTTCTTTACACTGCTATAGGTTTGGTCCATTTGCATATCTGCATAAATTCACCAATTAAAACTTTAGCTCTCTTCAATTTCTCCACCTCTCTCCTGGTCCCAGTTTCCACCTTTAGGCCTGGGACAGCCCGAGTGTCCTTGAACAGCTCAGAGAAGCTTTGTTGTGTCTGTCTGGTCTAAGAGAGCAGCTAAGGAGCTGTGAGAAACTTCAGAGTTACACACTGGGCAATACAGGGTTTAAAAAATATAAAAGTTAAAACCTAAGGCATCACCTGTGCACAGCAGAATTGGCTCCACAGCTAACCTAGTCACTAATAGCTACAGTATTTTTGCAGTGCTCTTCATCAGTCTAACCATGCCTGTTACTACACTAATACTCTGATACAAAACCTGCTGGTAACTTTGACTGAGGCATTATTGTCTAAGTCAAGAATCAGGAAACCTCAGAAGCAGATCAAGGGTCAGCGTCAGTAGTACTACTTGTACAATGGGAGCTGGGAAAGAAATGAGGAACTACTGTACAGAAAGCAAAGAAAACAATACAAAGGACCAATCCTAGCATAATCAGCTCAGGAAAAATAAATATATATAAATAAATCAACAGAGAATTTATTTCAGTTTCAATGCACAGTTAATTTAAAGTTACCTTGATTATTTTAAGGGCCTTAATTTTTCCAGTGTGTCTCACATGTGGACCCCTGCAGAGATCAATCAACGGACCACATCTATACGCCAAAAGAAAATGAGTGTTCATTTCCAAGCAATCCAACATTTTTCAGTAGTCACTAATGGCACAAAAGTTCACGTTTGACACATTCAAACATGACAGTAAATATAAATATGCAGCATGCAGCAAATCCAGCGCAGCTTAAATGGAATTGTGCCTTCCACCTGAAGTGGAATATTCACTCAGTAAATGCACAGCACATTTGATCCATTACCAGGAGCACCATAACACATTTGCCAATTCATGTCGTTCCAGATGTGAACTTGTTCAAGTTGGCCAAGAAATTTCAAACTACACACGTCAAACAGGAAAATGGTTTTGCCATTTTCCAACCAACTGACAAGCAACTGAGTGAGCAGGTTCCTCACCCCACACTGAGCTAGAGTTAGCTTTATCCACTGTGCAGCAAGCCAGTGGCAGGGCTGGTAACTGAGTTAAATCAGCCTGCTGAAACCAGAGGGAATGAATAACTGAACTTCGCATTTGTCCACAAACTGCCACCTAATCTGTCCCACCAGAGAAAGACAGTATCTCACTTTACATAAGTAGTAATATTAACTACAAACTTAAGTCCCAATTACACAAGAATTCAGAACTTAGAAGAAAAAAACACCCATCAAATTATTCTCTTCTCAAATTAAATTCATGAGCTATAAAAATGCTTTATAATACCTTCCAAGTTTATTTCTTTACCTGTATACTGTGGTAGTTGGTGTCTTCACCTTCTCATTAAGGATACGACACTTAAACTTGTTATACTGTACGTGGAAACATGGAAAGACAGAAAACCCAGAAAAATGGATAACAAAATTCTCTTTTAAAATTACATATTAATAATACAAGCACACCAGTAAAAGACACTCCTAACTAAAAAAAAACCCACCCACATATATTTCTCACAAGAGTTGCAAAAGCAGAGGGGAAAGAGGCAGAAACATGCTGACTGCCCTGAGGGTGTGTTGAGGATTGTGCCTACCACCTGAACACCTCAAAGCACTTCTGAGAGGCAGTCCCACAGTACAGTGAGACTGGTGATAATCACTGAATAAAACAGGACTAGAGCTAAAGTCTTTTCTGACCCGTCTCCACAAGTGGGCCAGAAGAAATGTATGGCTTTTGTTTACTTGTCTGTCATGTCACTGAGCTTGAGGTGTGTTTTTGTGGACCACAAAATTGTTTTTATTAGTGCCTGAGAACATCCTGAATGCTTGAGGGGCACACGGAGAGGGGGAGGAGGATGGTATTGTTTTTGTTTGTTTTACTGGACAGCTACGATCCTGATCAGTCAGTCACATGCAGTATTTCATAGAAGATACATTTTAAAAGATCATTGTACCACATCCGGAGCTATTGTAAAGATTTACCTTAAACATGTCCAACAGGATCTCCTTTTTGACTTCCAGCCTTTCAAAAGCCTGTTTCTCTTTTATGATATTTTTACAACGGTTCTCTAGTAGTGGGAATTCAGTACTAGATACACTTCTAAATAAAAAGACACAGGCAAAAGAAATATAAATTAATTCTCTTGATACTCCCATTTTTCCAGTGACCACTTTCTAGTGGTCTAATTCGAAAAACATGGAATACAGTGGTGTGATCTGTCACAGTACTTTCTTAGTTACTTACAATCAGCTGTATTTTTAACCACTAAGCTCAGAAACACAGATAGTGCCACCCTGAGCAAACCCACTGCAATCATTCCCAGAACAGTCTTTGACATGATTAAATGTCTGGAAGACTACAGCTCAAAATATGCATATGATTTAAGAAAAAACAAACCAAGGGGAAAAAAGGCTCAATTCAGCCACAAGAGCCAGTTTATCAGCTCATGCAGGTTCAGTATTCTCCCTGGCTACAGAAAGATAAAGGAGGAAAAAACAGAGTTGTAAAGCTGTGCACAAGGATTAGAAAAGCAGTAAACACCAATACAACTAACACGCATTTGTGCCCCTTCTACAAGTGACCACGGCCCCTAAAACCAAACTTGCCTGACTCTTCAAGGAAACCATCCCCTTTACCTCACAGGAACTTCACGAAGTTTAAACACTTGGCATTTTTTCCACAGAACACTGAACAGCTTCAGCTCTTACAGAGCACGTGTCTGAACACTGCTTCTGAATTTAAATATATACACACACTCAATTGAACTGTATACACAGAAGACTATGTTTCAAATCATATTAAAGACTCAATTTTACTTTTGACATGCAGAAGCAAACAAAATAATTCTAGTACTGAGCTTTAACGTAGAGTATTAAAGTTCTAAGACATTGTAATTTTACCTATCTTCAATATACATGTCATAATGAAATCCATTCTCAATTGGTGGTCCATAGCATAAGCAGCCCCCGAAATGTCCTTCCATGGCCTCTCCAAGGATGTGAGCACTGGAATGCCAATAAACCTGTAAATGCAGTCGGGTGAGCAAACCATGAGGTCAACAGCATTGGGTATTTAAAAAGAAGAAAAAACGAACCAGAGGTGTATGTGCAGCTGGGAAACAGACTGGAACCAATGTCGTTCAAAGTTTGAGAGAAGTAAAACAATTTTGTCTTTTCATTTTGAAGTGTTCTAAATGATTAATGTAATAGCAGATGTGGCACTAAAGGTCCACCATACTCCAGCCTGAAAGAGGATGATCACACCTGGGCACAACTCCTTCAACTTAGCACTTACTGTACTTGCTCATTAATAAGCGACTTTCAGTCGAAGTCTATGCACCACTAATCACACCTGAAGCAATGCAGCCAATTAAGTTTCCATTGTTCACATTCAGACATTTATTAATGGGTCTGTAAAATACATTACCTGGAAACGTCAGATGAGGGAAGCCAACAACAAATACAGTAGATCAATACCAGTCTGATGCTCTGAGTTCTTATTAATTCAGACTACTTCAGAGCTACTGCTACAAGATGAAGGCTTTACAGGCTCCTGAAATGCCTCCAACAAGCTTAATCACATGAATAATTATTTGACAGAACTGAAGTCCAATTCTAGCATATAAAGATAACATCAGCTCCAGACTGAATAGCATTAAAGAAAAACCTTGGCCATGTTGCTAAGTGTATATATAGGTTAATTGACTAAGAGTTGCCTACTGGAGGATCTAATAAACAGTGCCAGTACAAGGAGGTGTAGATTTTATTTATGACTCAAGTCTAATACTGGGCAGTTTTTAGAAAATGGTAAGACTGCCTCACTTTGCTTTCACTGTCTGATCCTCAAATGCACTGAGCCAAACCACAGACTGTCTCAAGTTAGCATACAAATCAAGACCTACTGTATGAACTGTTTATGTAAAAAAGAAGGATGAAAAGAACACTAAGATTTTATTCACTGTCAGACTCCAGGCACTTAGTATCTAATCTTCTTTGCTGAATACAGGAAATACATTACTTGAATAGTTTTGTGCCTTTTTTTTTTAACTCAGTGTTTTAAAAGCTTAATTCTGCCATCAATTTTATGCCCTTAGTTTCTTTAACCAAGCAGAAACCAGAGAGTGTTCACTCACAGCTTTGGCTTCTTCATTATCAAAGGTGAGCAGCTCTAGAGTACAATCTGCCTCCAGCGGGCGCTCCAGGTCCCAGAGCTCACTGTTCACTTTGGCTACCACTGCATTCGAAGCCAACACTTGACTAAAGAAACCGAAAAGATGACAAGAGACAAGAATATTCAGATTCAGATTTGTAAAAGACTTTACATTTCCAAACCCCATGAGGCCACACCCACATCTTGCAGCACCTGAAGGCCTCAAACTTTTGTTTCTGTGGTCTTTTTAAACACTTGCCTACTTCTAAGGTATAGAACCTTAAGGTCTTGGGAAGTTTCACTCAACAGTTTTCAGTGCTGGGGATCTGGAGGAAAGACTGCTCCTTGCAACAGGTTCTACAGCATCTGCTAACTCCCAAAACGTCACATCCCTTCATTCCTAGCAGCCTCACAAATTCATTAATTGGAAGGAAGCATTCTGATCCCAGCACAGAACCTCACGCCGAACAGTAACTTGAATCAGCTGTTCCTACTACCTGAAGATGAAGTTCCAATGCTTTCCAAGCAAACCAATTTAAGGAAGCCACCACCCACTGACCATGACTTATATTTAATGCAACAAGGTAAGAGACAAATGATAGTAACAGTTTTATCACTACAAAAGTACAGCTCTGAATGAGCAGGTTACCTAATTCCTACAGCTAATTGATAAGGCGTGGTTTTCCAAGATTCCCCTGCAACCGTCATTCCATCTGTCAGAGTAATTCTGATAGATTTGCTCTGGTTGGCTGCTCTGTAAGCTAACAAAGCATCATGTTCTTTTTTCAGTGCTTCATAAAGCTTCAGTCTGTCCTCTATGAAGCCTGGCGCACCCTGGAGCTGTAACATAAATTAGATCACACACACACATATTTATGAGACAAAGAGAATAAAAGGATTCACAGTGTTGGTGCATCCCCACAGGTTCTAGGTTGTCCAGATTTCACTGTACTAGAATTTACCAGTAAAGCATTTATAAACAGTTATATACAGGACAGTCCCATCCAACTTGCTGACTATTTTATAGTGGTTTTCCAATTTTCCATGCACTTTCATCAGTCTGGGCCTAAATGGGTTTGTGAGTTGGACCTCAGAAAGCAGCCTATATTCCTAGCCCAAAATTTGCATTTGGCAGATGTCCTGGAGAAATCTGGATCATTCCAACCAGCTCTCACTACTGCCACTACATTCAAAGCATCAGATTCAAACAAGGCAGTTCACATGAAGATTCCTGTATTTTAGCTTAGGCTGAGTTATTAAGTTCTATTGTACTACAGCAATGCTGCCAAAATCCTTTCAGCCATCATCAAAGCTGTTTAAGTGAACCACCCCTCTCCTCAGGCACCACAGAATCATGACCTTTATTTTCCAACAACCCAGATCCTCTTGTTACATAAAAAGTAGAGATCTAAGAATGTATCAGTAACCCTACTAATGCAAGATGAAGCTCTTAAATAATGTGGGGTTTTTTCCTCTGTGCTATAGCAAGCCTCCTTCCCAAAAGCTGGGATTTCAAAATACAGCAAAGTATTTCAGATTTGAGCACCTTTTCTGACCCTGGCCAAAAACCACTGCTATTACTATGTGGTATTAAAGAACCACTTACATCCTTCTGGTGTTGGTTCACAGCTGCATTTTCTTTTTTCTTTTCCTCTTTAATTTCATTCACTGCATCAGTTGGACTTGCACTGGAGATTTTCTGAAAACGGTGATAATATAAAGTATAACCCTACTATACCTTTAGGATATTTTCCAGCAATGCTTAAAACAAACCAAACCAGTGTAATATTGGGCTTAAAAGGCAATTTCAGGGAATTAGGTATGTCCTTAGCACAAAGCCTTCTCATGACACGTCTAAAATGCATCCTTGTGATGTTCTGCAGACACAGCAATGCTGCTCACCAAGCAAACTGCCCTCAACACAATTTCCCAAATTTTACTACTACAACGATGACCAGCAAAATCGCCCCAACGAGGCCGTAGGAGATCACACCGGAGCAGTGAGCAGTGACAGCAACTTTCAGTCCTGTGATACCTCCAACAGGCTGCCCAGAGATGCTGTGGATGCCCCATCCCTGGCAGTGTTCAAGGCCAGTCTGGATGGGGCTCTAATCAACCTGGTCTCGAGGAAGATGT
>VYZQ01061124.1:5442-20818 GCA_013400655.1 Mystacornis crossleyi
CCCCACACAAATACCTTGCGAGAGATTTCAAGTTGGTGTCATTTAATAGGGAAATTACAATAAAGGAGGTCATGCAGAAACACTGGCTTAAACTGACAAGTCAGAGTACAGCCTGGCCCCTTTTTGTCAGGGGTGGTGGTCGCAGCCCAATTAAGCCATGGTTGCAGTGCTGTTGAAATGATGGTTGTGGCCTTGTTGAAAACAAAAAGACTTATTACCACTTATTACCAGGTGGTCCTGTGGAAATTCAGGGTCCCCTCTGGATATCCAGTGGTGGTGGTGGTGGTGGTGGTGGTGCTGGTGTCCCAAGTCCTCAAACCTCAAGGTTATATGTGGTCAGGTTCAGGTGGTACCTCCTCCAGTTTGGGGAGTTACACAGTGGAATGATGTAATTCTATGAGTAATAGAATATTTTTGGAGTCCTTGCAGCTGTGAGTTCATGATGGCCCATTAGCAGGGGCGACCCACTTCAGCATGGGTGTGACTGTGTTGGTATCACAGCTGGGTCATTGTGAAGATGAGGAAACATTGCCTTGCAGGATTTGGGTGTGCACTGAGTGGCTGTTGCAAACGACCCACCATTAACAGTTCGCCAGGAATGAATAATTTGGTTATACCTGTATTGGCACACTTTCTCCTGTAACCAAGCCCTAAGTTTTTAACAAAAAAAAAAACCAAAAAAAAAAAAAAAAAAAAAAAATCATCACAGCAGAGTGGGCTAAAACTGGGGAGCAGGCTGACCTGTCAGACTCCAACCCATAAATTTCAGTAGTTTTTAATTTAATCATCATAACAATAAAAAAGGGCTTTGGAGCAGAATGTTTCTCAGTTGCAACAACATCTGGCATGTTTGTGTCCTGGGGGAGGATTGGCAGCCATAACCCATACAGAACAAGTAAGATCATGGTTGGCCATGGGAGGGGAGCTCTTTCCTAAGGCCTGAGCAGAGAATGTTAAAAGGTAGCATCATCGAGTGATAAGCTGCCATTGCCTTATGCTCTGGCAAATCACTCATTGTACAAAAGGAAAGTGAGAGAAGAATAATTAAATCTCAGGAATGCAGCTAGAGGGCCATGGGGGAGCCCAAATGGCTCAATGAAACCTTAAGCTTGAAACTTTGCTTTTTCAAGACTTGTGTTTTGAAGTTTTTGGGGAAGCTGAGTAATGAGAGTAAAGTGCACCTGTGGTCTCTGCTTTCAGTGTAGGCTCAGAGAAAACACCAGAATAAACCTAGGATTAATCTCTTGTAGTTTGTAGGGAGATTTCAGACCTCAGCTATTGCAAAACTACAGGTGCAAGAGTTATATGGCTCTAGTGAAATACCCTTCATGAAGCAGAGGGATTTCCTGGGCAAGATCATTCCTGCACACTTTGGGCAGGGTAGAAGAGGTTTGGCATTGCACTGGCATGGATTACAAATATGTACGGTGAGGACAGGTGGAAATGAAAAGCTGAGACTAGGAGCGTCTTTATCTGTCGCAGCTGTTTTAGATTATCTATTCAAGTCCACTGTACCTATTGGAGCTGGAGTTTTCCCAAGACATTTGGGGCACTGTCTATGCGAAATCTCAAAGAACAAGACCTCAACTTTGTATCTGCTCAAAAAACTAACACTGCTAAGGTGGTAGTAGTCCTCCCTGGGAGCTGATGTCATCGCTTCAGTCGTATTCAAGAAAAAAACATTCCCTATTGTAACACTATTATAATTTTTTGACATCTGAACAAGCCCAATGGAGCTTCAGTCCACCCTTCTGACTTCAGAATAGGAAGCATCAGCTAAAGGTAAACAAACCATCAAAAAACCTCACTGCTGCAGACAATAAACTGCTGCTATCCCCTATCCCACCCACTTGCTTTTCACTTGCTAGATAAAATTTACTGCAAGCCTTGCTGTGCTGTGTGGACTTTGGTACAGGATTGCCAATATGTTAAATAACTAGAAATCCACAAATCATAAAGAGGGTCTGGATAATCTCAATTTTGTTAAGCAGCAGATTTGTGGAAAGTTCTCCTTGTCCTGATACCCAGACCCTACTGTTGCAGACAGCAGCATTACCAAGGGCTTGGAGAGCTGAATTGTGAGCAGACTCTCAACAGGGGATGGGACATTTCAGATGTTTATTGGCCAGACTTGCATGGCCAAATCCATGAAGATGTTTTTCTGTCTAACTTCTTGTTTAGGGACCTTTTTTCTTATTCATTTCAATACCAAATTAAGCACTGAAAGAAAAGCTCTGCATTGACATCTGTAAATCTGCAGCAGAGCAGTGAGGGGATTTATGATGGAGCTAATGAGATGGGCAGAGATCAGCCACCACACTGCAACTCTGTGGCTCCTTAAGACCATTGTTGTATTGTTAATTTCCCTGCCTGCTCCAGTGCTGAAATGATAAGGACAGAACAAATCTCATCTGCCTTGAGAACGATCTCAAAGGCAGATATGGGTGAAGATGAATTGTGCTGACAGAGGACACCACATCAGACTCCACCATCTGTCCTCCTTCTCCAGCAACATGATGTGGTCCATGTGCTGTTGCATCCACTTGAAGCCAGAGCTGCTAATACAACACTGCAAGGGCAAGCTTGCACTTTATGATGTGATGCTCCTGGTGTTTGCCTGTCTATATGCGTCCCCTTTCAGGTTCACAGTGACCAAACTCCTGCAGAACTCCAGGTGTTGCTGTGGGTCTGAGCTCATCTCTACTATACCTGACTTGTGCATCAGAGTAAACCCCTGGATGACCACAAGCATTTTTCCAACCTCACTCATCCCAGCATCACAGCCTTGTAATGGCCTTAGGCCAAGCTCTCAGCTGGGTCAAATGGGCACAACCCTGACCTCCAAAGGGCTGTGGCTCTCCCAGCAGCAGAGGGTTTGTGATCATTGCTGATTTAAACAATATTCAATTGCAAAGATGCAGCAGTATAAAATAGATGTAAAGAAAGAAGTAAATGAAGCTATTTGTAAAAAAAAAAAAAAAAAACCACAACTAAACAACAAACAAAAAACCCCCAAACCTGTGTGGAAAGCATTTGAGCTGTATGGTGTCCTCATCTTCAATAAAATGCTCTGTAATACAAAACTCAGTGTGTGCAATAATGGCTTAAAGTCAGTGGTACCTATAGGACTGCACCTCTTTTTAGGCAGTTTTACTTAATATTTTTTATTAATTTTTGCTATACAGCACCCAAACCCTCACATGGTGCAACCGAATACCATATTTTTCACCTTGCTTTCTGCAGCATGGCACAGGATGTATCCTTCTTCTGTGGACAAGGAAGTAAAAGGGTACCCAAAAAGCATTGCTGGCTGCAGAAAGAAGTCCAGCACAGTAAGCTGCTATTGTTATTATTCAAAAGTTCCATACCACCTAAAGAAAGGACTGCATGAAGTAAAAAACCTGAAATGGTTCCAGCCAGGCCAAGTAGGGCAAGCATTTTATTCCCTCCCCAGACTTGGCAGAACACCAGACAGGGTTGATGACTGAGGAGAGCCCTGCATGCGCTCCATGTTGAACCAGAAGGATTTTGCTTTGGGCAAACCAACGTGAAGAGAGATACAAATTCACCAAGCTGGAAAGGAGAAGTGAATAGGTGGATTTATGGGTGGAGACAATTCATTTGGAAGAGAAGTGATAGAGGGAATGTCAGAAAGATGAGGAGCTAGACACTGCTGGTAAGGTTTTAATGGCTGATTTTTGAGTTATGATCTTAAGCAGTGGACAACACAGACTCTGCCCTATTTTCTGGGCTTCCGAGAGACCATGCAGGGTGAGCAGAAGAAGGCTGTGTCCAGCTCCAGAGGTAATCACAAGGGAATCTCACTCTGTTTCCCAGAAACCGCAACCCTCATGTTGCATGTGATAACACAAAGACACCATATAAAGCAGAATTTTCATAGTCAACTGAGGAAACCCCAACAATGTGCCAACCTTTCCAGGTCTGTCTGGGACCTGCCATCACCACCAGACCTCAGGGAAGTCATACATAATACATCTCCATCTCTCTCTCAGCTGTGATGCTGAGTGATTAGTCTTTGCTGCAGAGAACTAATTCAGTCCTCATGCTAGAAGACACCCTGTTCAGTGAGTGGAAAGACACAGCAGCAATGACAAGTACCTTTGAATCCCAGGCTATCATGTTTGGATACCAAGCTCAGAGCAGCTGACCTGTCATTCTGTAGCAAGACCTTGAGCCAGGGCTATGGAGGTCAGCGAAAATAAGAGAGTAAAGAGAGCAGCAAATGTTTCATACTTTCAGTCACTGAAGCCTCAGGGGCAATAGCTATCCCAGTCTTCAGCATGGAGGTTGATGATGAATAGTTTTATTACCAATGATAATTTAAACCATGTGCAAAGTTTACCATGTTTGTCTCCTTGCCCTCATCTGTGGGAGTTCTGCTTTAAGTATGCTTTCACCATTTACCTCCAGTGTTGGGATGGGTGAAGCAGTACAACATGACAGAGGACTTTTCTTGTTTCCTTTCTGAAAAGCTCTCATGGATTTGGGGTACATTTATCTCCCCTTAATGTGACTTTTTTTTCTTCTCCTGCTTCTTAAGAAACTGCCAGACATCTTAAACACATTTAAAAATACATGTTCTCCACCGTAATCTATTATCTAAAGTTCCCGTGTGGGCTCCACCATCAGAGACTGTCAGATTGATAGCATGGTTTGCACAGGACCCCAAGGATGGGAAAGGATTGGAAACAGAATTATTGCACATCCTCTGTGTTTCTACCTTTATTGAAAAGCAGGAATGGACCGTGTCAGGTGTGTGCAAGATACAAAGCAATGGTTTAGTTACATGGGATAACAGATGGCAAGATGGAGACCAGTGAGGTGAAAAAAGGGGTAGCATACAGATTCCTCCTAAAGAGCTTGCTGATGGTTTTGAGCTGTTTGTGTGCAACTGGAGATTTCTGCTTTATTAGAAAGGGTTCATGTTCGAGATAGGTGCAATATGAAATCTGAATTCTCACACACCTTGGAGGGGTTTGAATTTAGACCTGTATGCAAACCACATCTTGCATATCCAGGAGCTTAGAACAGAGAAAGGTGTTTTGTCAAGAGGTAAGTCATGAGGATTCATAAAGGCAAATTGTGCTACTCTTGTTACCGTTGGTCAGCGAAATCAACGGGGATTGTTCCCTTGCTGGGCTGATCAGCAGCATGGGTTTCTAGAGGAAATACACACGTACAGGTGTAAAGTATGTGTTCTGTGCACGGTCTTGCATTAAGCTTTTTAGTGCACAGTGTGTGTTGTGCCTCTAAAGTGATCCAGGGAAACAGCTATGGCTGTGTTCATCAATGACTCATGCAGAATTTGAAAAATATCCTAAGTAACCAGACACAGCATTATCAAACCATCAAATTACTATTTTGGAGGCTGGTTCTTGTAGTGGAGTACATAGTTTTGGTAGACACTTCCTTCAAAGCCTTGGATGAATACCGGTGCTGGCCCGGTGCTGGTCTTAAAATCATAGAACAACTTAGGTTGGAAGGGACCTTTAAAGGTCATCTTATCCAAAAACCCTGCCATGGCAGGGACACCTTCCACTAGATCAGATTGCTCAGAACCCCGTCCAACCTGGCCTGTTTCTGGGGATGGGGCATCTACTACCACTCTGGGCAACCTGTGCCAGTTTTATCACTCTAATTATAACAAATTTCCTCCTTATATCTAGTCTGAACCTCCTCTCTTTTACTTTGAAACCATTACCCCTTTCTTATCACAGCAGGCCCTGCTAAAGAGTCTGTCCCCATCTTTCTTATAACCCCTCTTTAAGTATTGAAACGCTGCAATAAGGTCTCCCTGAAGCCTCCTCTTCTCCAGGCTGAATAACCCCAACTCTCTCAGCCTGTCTTCATAGTAGAGGTGCTCCAGCCTGCTGATAATCTTTGTGTCCTTCTCTGGACCCACTAAAAGGTTCATATCTTTCCTGTACTGACGACTTGTTCCCTCATAACTTTTCAGACCCCAAGAAAATGAACAAACTCTTTTCTCATCCTGCCAACCTGCATATTGGGTTCCTGCAAGTCTAATTGGCACAGAAAGGAAGTGGCAGAGCTGTTTATTGGGGCAGTGTTTAGCTCTCAGTTTCTAGAAGGAGATTGCATTTTACCCACATCATCACAGAAAAGCTTTGATTCCTGACTCCATTAGTTAAACTCATGCTGAAGTAGCTCAGCACATCCTCTGTGCAAGACCTGCAATTCCAGCTGAGGTGTAGCAAGCATATCTTGCAGGCCACCCAGCTAATAGCAAGCAGATGGAATTCCACTGAGACCCAAACCATCAGAGCCACTTGCCTTTGGTCTGGTTTTCCAGCAGAACAGGGTAATGCTCATTTAATTTAACTCTCTCGGGTTTTGTCCAAGCAGTGAAATGTGGGAAGGAGAAGCCCACCAAAGCACTGAAGTGAGATGCTTGAGGACCTTGGTACATCTTTTACCCAAAGTACAGGCTGCTTTTGTGACCTCAGGCAATCATTAAATGTAGGTAGTTTCCCTGTCAGTGCTCTGCATTGCCACAGTAGCTGCTGTTTCTTTACTGCACTCTGTCATTAACAGCAGTTAATCACTGAAGTTAATGCAGTTAATCATAGAAGCAGCACATAGAGGATAGCCTAAAGCAAGGTAAAGATGGAAGACAGAGAGCTATACAAAATTTTGTCTCTTCCTTCTAAGTTACCATCTCTGCTGGTTTCAGCTAGGCTAGAGTTAATTTTCTTCCCTGTGGCTGGTGCTGTGCTTTGGATTAATGCTGAACACAGAGTTGATAATATAGACATGTTTTTATTGCTGCTGAGCAGAGCTTACACAGACCCAAGGCCTTTTCTGCTTTTTGTACTGCTACACTGCAGAGGATGTTGGGGGGGTGTGGGAGGTTGGGAGGAGACACAGCTGGGACAGGTGACCCAAACTGACCGAAGCTATATTCCAGACCATATGACATCATGCTCAGAATATAAAGTGGGGGGAAGAAGAAAGGGGCAGACATTTGGAGTGTTGATGTTTGTCTTCCCAAGTAACTGTTACGTGTGATGGGGCCCTGCTCTTCTGGAGATGGCTGAGCACCTGCCTGCCCATGGGAAGTGGTGACTTAATTCTTTGCTTTTCTCGTGTGCATGGTCTTTGCTTTCCCTAATAAACTGTCTTTATTTCAACCCATAAGTTCTCTACCCGATCCCACTGATGGAGTAGTGAGCGAGCGGCTGCCTAGTGGTTAGCTGCAGGCTGGGGTGATACCACAAAGCCATCTCACAAGAGGGAAAGCTGCCAGGAGAGATGGTCACAGCAATAGTTTCTGCAGCTCATTCTCCATCATTTTCACATATACCTAAGGGAGAGGTTTCTCATTCCCAGTATTCTCTAGTGCATATTTTATAGCCCTGGTGGCTTTAGTGCTGAGGTGTGTTACACTTGTGTGGCAAGCACCATTTATTTATCTTGCTGGATGTGTGTGGGTCCAGATGGGGTCAAGTCGCTGCACCAAGTTCTCAGCTCTGGAGCATTTTATGTCCTTTCATGTCTTTCCAAGGTCTGAGTTCAGGAAGATAATCTGTCTTGAGGTTCTTCTATTGAGTCAGGAGGGAGGATTAGTTCGGCTTCCTCATTTTCAAGCAAGCTGAGGCTGTTTGCCCCGAATTTGCTCCAAGATCCCTTCTCAAGGTCCTACATGCAACCAAACACATTTGGCTACCCCTAGTGGTTCACTAACAAATTTCATAATGAAACACTTGGGAAAAAAGCAATGAAGTATGATCCCAGAGCAAGAAAACGAGAAAGGGATTCAATCCCAATGCAAGTTGTTGATCAGAGCTTTGAAGGTGATTGAGCCACACAAACACAGTCCCAGGCCCTGGGTGAAGATTTGTCCTATTTCCTCTGTACTTAAGCATCATTTGGAAGTAGAGAACATGGGCCCCTTGTGCACTGCACACACACGTAGTGAGAGATAATCTCTAAACGGAAAAGACATACTATAAGCAGGGGGAAAAAAAGGAAGATGTTTTCTTGCCCTCATCTTTGGTTTCTGCCTTACATCAAGAAATAAATTGAGTTCTCTGGGGTCAAGTTCAGTGACCTACTCAATCTCATGGCCTCTACTTCTTGGTAGAGGGCTAGACAGAGAGTTACAGTTTCATTTCCTCATCACCTCCAAAGAGCTACAAGCCTATCTATAGATGGAATTTGCAGCCAGAGTTCAGATTTGTTCCCTAGGAAATCTCTTCTGTGTTATTTCCAAACTCTCCAACAGACTCTTAGCCTTCAGGGGTCACTGCAATTCCTGCTGTGCACACGGGAGAAGTGATGTCAGGATGTAAGAAGGCCAAGCAAGGAAAAATCACTTCTGGAGGATGACATTGTGTGTTTTTCCCTGTGGGACCACTGCAGCACACTTATGTTCAGACATCTGAGTATGCAGGCAGCTCTGCTTGGGGGAAGTATCTCATGAGATGGGCTTGTGTTTGAGGTAGGAGGAATAAAATAAGATGTGTTTGGGCTTATCTGCTTAGATTATGACTGTGGTCCTAAGAGCAAATCTAGAAAATTTGAAGTGGGAAAAGGAGAGAGAAATCATATCCCTGGCACTGAATTATAGCCCTGGCCCCCAGTAAACCCTGCTTAACACCTTGATGATCTTTGCCCTGGCATTGCAATGCTTAAAAAATACAGCTAAATACAAACTGTTGCAACGCTGCCTCTAGTAGGCAATGGCTGTCATGTGCTCAGGCCTCATCTGAATTCATCCACAACTCACCGGAGGACCCAAACAAAAGTTTATTGTGCTGCAAAATCACTGTCAGCACACAAAAAATGTTGTGTATGAAATATTTGTGACACAGGTCAAAAATCTGAAGAAACGATGGGTCAAACCACTGCCAAATGACACAAAATTTGCAATAGGGATGAAAGACGTAGGAGTCTGAAAGAAAAGGCTCATGTCACTTACCAAGTCAGGTTTATCTCTGGTCTGTTCAGATTTTAGTATTGCTCCCCAGCATGTAAAATTTGTAAAGAGGAGAGTTTCTGAATTATGAAAAACAGGTGAAAAAGCTGAGCATGGTGGCCCAGAGACACTGAAAGAAGTTACTCTGCCTGCTGCATCAAGGGGCAGGCTGTTTGACACACAGTGAAGCACAGGGACTGAGCTTGTCCTCTGTGATGCTCAGCACTGAAGCAAAGCCCATAGGAGCACATCCCTGGAGAGTCCCTTTTGTAGTGAATGGAAAGAAAGAGGTGTTTCCAGTGGAAGTGGGATGAAATGCTCTCAGACATTGTGTCTGTGGGGTCAAGGGTGCTCCTGACTTTAGTTAGCTACTTGAGCTTGTGTAAAATGAAATCTAAAATCCACAGATCTAAATTGAGACTAAAGCATAAGTCAAGATAGAGCAGAGGAGGTGGACATAGTCAGTGACTGTCTGGAGGAGGAGGGGGTCCTAAATGGAATGGTAGACTAGAAGTCAAAGAAAGGAAGATAATGGGGCTGGGGAGTGAAGGAGACAGGAGGCAAAGCTCGTTTGGTGAATTTCTGGATAAAGAGGAGAACAATTCTTCACAGCCATCCCCAGCTGTCCAAATCTCTAAATTGTGAACCCCTGTGCGTCCATGAGAACTCTACCAAGAGCTGTGAGAGTAGGAAAAGTGAATTCCCACCTATGTGAAAGTGTAGAACAGACAGAAGTTTACCAGGTACCAACAGGATGCCAAAAAAGCTATGGAAAAAAAACAGACAGAGAGATCCTACTAGGTGGAAATACAGAGATGAGCTAGTTGCATGGGACAGAGGACTCAGAAAGAAATGCAGCTGAATCCCAGCACACAAATTTTTGGGAACAGATGTACTCTCAAGAACACCCCAGAAAGATAGAGGTGCCTCATGCTGGCCAAATACAGTCGAAGATATCTGAGGTCTGGTGAGCAGATGTTGTTATATAGGCAAGGAAATGTGGGCCAAGCAACAAACAGAGACAACGAAAATATACAACATCCCCAGGAGATTTTTGAAGGAACAGGAAAGGACGTTGTCATCACAAGACACAGAAACTACCTCATTGTTGCAGACAAACGTTCAGACCAAGAGGTGGTAGCTGAACTGTCAGATGAAACGCAATAAAGCAAAGGAACATTTCAGCAGGCACCTTGTTTGACTTGAGGTAACTTTGCATGATTTTCCCAAGAAGAGAAATCCTGTCCCAGCACATCGCACTCCAACCATGGCCAAACAACAAAGCTGAACCAGTGGTTTTGTTTGATAAGATTGTGCTGAATGAGGAAAAGACAGTGAATGGTGAGTCATTCTCTAGGGGAGAAATATTCTTATTGAAGGGCAGCGTGACTCTCCTATCCAAGCATCAGAGCCCTAATACTTGCACAGCTTGAAGGAATCAAAGAAAGTGGAAAAAAGTACAAGATGGGAAGTAAGAGAGCCAAACCCCAGAGTTTACCTTTCTATTCTACAAGCCAGAGACCTTGTAGAATATATTTTTGGGGTCTTTTCCAGGACCAGACTATTTTCTTGGAACAAAACATGAATGTGTAAGAGACTTCCATATACTGACATGTAAAAGGCGTATAAGAAAACAGTTCTTTGAAACCACTAGTATATTGCATGTTGCACATACGAGCTTCAGATATAAGAGATTACAGGTCTGCTGAGACTTGACCAGAGGGGCACAGAAGGAAAGATGGGCCATAAACTAGCAGCAAATAAAGAAATATATGCAAAATACCCCCACCAGAAAAACATTCTGGAAAGTTTCCTGTTCTAAAAGCAAAGGTCAGTCCCAGCTCACTTTAAGACATTCATGAAAATAGTCAAGGTCTTTGCATCAAAGGGTGAAATCCCTGGTCCAGCCCACTGGTAGACCTTACCTCTGTCTTTTCTTACTCTGTGCGCAAGCTATGGGGCCTACATTACCTATACATTTGATAGCTTAACTACAGGCTAGTTAGAGACAGAGAAACCTCTCTGAACTTGACATTTAGTCATGTAATACTTCAAAAGTAGTAAGTATTTGGCCGATCTTCCTCCAAAAGCTGTTGCTGTAAACAATGCATAACATAAACAGAGATAATGAAGGGAGCATGGTGAAATGGTGTAGTGGTTTGATTCGCATTTTCCCCTTTTCCAGTGCAGCCTGGATCAGTCCATGGCAGATGGTGGGACTGTGTCTCCACCCCTGGGGCAATCGGTTCCAGGTGTACTGCACTGGTAGCAGAGGATGGTAGATGCGAGAGGTAGCGGGATCATTGCCCGCATTCTCCACCAAATCGTCCTGGGATTTTGGAAATAATCACCAATTGGCCTGAAGGTGAAGACTTTGGTCTCAGTGATGAAGAGGAACAAGAACAAGTGACACGCGCGGAAGAAGCTCCACCGTACAACCAACTGTCAGCAGAAGAAAAACGCCGTGCCCTTTTCACTGACGGTTCTTGTCGCATGGTAGGGATGAACCGGAAGTGGAAAGCAGCCGTATGGAGCCCCACACGACAGGTTGCAGAAGCTACTGAAGGAGAAGGTGGATCGAGCCAATTTGCTGAACTTAAAGCCGTTCAACTGGCCCTGGATATTGCTGAAAGGAAGAAAAACCTGAAAAGCAGGAAGAGGTGTCAACCCATGACAAATGGGAAGTATGAAATTTATTACTATCACCTATTTGTATTTTCAATTTTCCTCTTGACAAAAAGACCCAACCCAAACGAAAAAACCTCCAAACCCAAAACTACATGGAAAAGGGGACTTTCCCAAAGGTAGTGTCTGCCCAGGGGAAGGTAACATGATAGCGTGCTTATACTTCAAGCAGTTTTGGGAATGGAGGGACCCCTGATTGTCAGAAATGGTCAAATAGGGAAGGACTGCAATGGAAAATGGAAGGTTTAGGTCTGACTATTGAAACTCTCTGTTTATGCTTGAACTCTGACATCTGGTACAGCAGATTTACTTTAGGACAAGTGAAGAGGGTTATGGTACAAAAGAAGAGGAAAAATGTATGGGCCGGGAGTAATTTATTGCTAGTGTTGTAAGATTGAGGAGATTTGACAGATTCCTTCCCTGAAGTTCCTTATTCCAAGTGCAGGTTTTTGGAGGCTGGTGTAGAAAAATAATCCCACTCTCTGTCTGGTTTTTGTATACTAGAAAATGCATCTATCTGCCTGACTGTCAGTCATGGTCTTTAGATCTAAAAATTATTTCCTTATTCACTTGGAGGATGGGGTGCACAGGAAAGTGATCATCTGCAAGGCACTGAAAGCTGCATGGCATTGAAAAAAAATCCCTTTCCCTTTCAATCTGTTAGATTGATGGACCAGAAAGGATACTGAACCCATCATTCTGGCTGTGTGTGTTTAGTGGTAACGGAACATGAAACACATTTGGGTCCCATCTGTTGGGAAATTCAGATGAAATTTTCCCTTCAGGATATCACATACACCAAAAGCCTGCATGGTGAGGGGACTTGAAGGAACTGTGCTGTTACTTGGTGTGAGGATTGCACAGCTAGGATTGGTCACCATCAATAAACATTGTGTTCAGAAAATCCTCCTCTGTAGGACTGTGTATACTCTACCAGGAAAGTGAAGAAGCAAAGGTCTGCAAACCCATGAGTGATGATTCTTCACGCTCATTTAAGATGCTTTGATTTTCACAGGGTGCAAAGTGGAAGTTTCAGCCTCTGAAACTTGATGCACCTTCAATCAGCAGTGGTTTTATCTCTCCAGTTTGGCTCTACTCATTTCATTCAAGTAAGTCCACATAATGAAGACATTTTGCATCTAAAACCAGTCTTCTGAAAATGACCTTCTTATTTCAGACAGGCAATATATTGCCAAAGGGCAGCAGCACTGATGAAGCCCTGGTCATACAGCAGAAAATTGCAAAACCTGGTTTGACTTCAGTGAATAAGGAATGAAACTGTTTCCTACCTGCTGTTAATTTACTAATTTCAGTCAAACCTGTGTTCCTCAGTCATCCTCCTTGCCTTGTTGGTTTTGTCTAGCTGGCTTTTATAAAGCAAGGCTTCCTGTGATGCTTTATAGGCATTGCTTATGCTTGCCAGGTAGAAGGGACAGTCCCTGCCAGTCCTTGGCATCCAGTATTTCCCACATCATCTTGAACAACAACAATATGACATTTCAACACTTACTTCATGCAACTCCATTGAGCGAAATATTCTGAAACATTATCTAGCACAAAGGATCCATTCAGTTCTGGTTTTTATAAAACTGATGGGCTTTAGCCCATACATTTCATGTTTTCCAAAGCCAGGGGTCCTCCAAGAGGACATGAGAAATGTACATACGCCTAACTTTGACTTACACACCCTGCTGACATGGGCAAAAATTAAGTTACTCCTTTGTTGTCCATTTCTATCCCTGTTAATGTTTAAGACAGTGGCTCTAGGAGCTCCTAGCTGGGAGAAGTTGGTGGTGGTCACATGCAGAGGTCTGTAGATGGTCCATATTCTCAGCTGATATAAAGCAGGGAGGTTGCATTGCTGCCTATGGAGCTACACACTGGTCTGGTTCTGTTTGAACAGTTTCTGCTGTCACCTGGATGGTTTTCTCCCAGTCTCAGGCATAAAAAGCGTATTTCATAAGAGGCATTTTGTATAAGCCTATTTAAAACTTCTATTTTTAAATACCGTGGCTAGGAGCTGCCTGAAAGACAGTCACTGGAAAGCAAGCTCAGCACACACTGTACTTGTCCTTAGTCTGGACAGAACATCACCACTAAAAGAGGGTTGTTTGCATCTCCCCAGTGATCTCCTTCTGCATTTAGAAACTTGGAATTTCAAAGATTCAGGTTCAGTCTTGCCACTCACTTCAAGGGTGACCTTGGCCAAAGTTCTTCATCTCCATTCCCTTTCTGGGACAATAATAGTAAAATAAAGAGCTGGTGTCACAAAGTATTCAATATCTTGACTGAATATCTCAGACATGGACCTGGTGGAGTCAGTTCAAAGGAGGCCAAAAAAGTGGTCTGAGGGCTGGAGCCCCTCTGCTCTGGAGAAAGGCTGGGAGAGCTGGGGGTGTTCATCCTGGAGAAGAGAAGGCTCCAGGGAGATCTTAGGGCCCCTGCCAGTGCCTAAAGGGGCTCCAGGAGAGCTGGAGAGGGACTTTGGACAAGGGCCTGGAGGGACAGGACATGGGGTAACAGCTGATGACATTCTGACTCTTTCTGGAGCTGGGACAGGGATTAAACCGATGTCTGTACTTAAGGTTGAGACCTAAATTCTACCCAGCCAGTTGCTCTTGGCCTCTTTGTTGGTCATTTCCTTGATCTGCAAGATTTCCCTGCCCTTACTTGGAGGAAAAGAAATAACTACAGTGTGCAAAAATACAGAAGGTCTGGGGACCACCCTTCCCACAACCAGTGTGATGCCAGCATTGCTGCATCTGCTGACATGGCTCTCTTTGCTTGAATATTCACATGGGGTTCTGTGCCTGGTCTCCCTTCATTTCCAATAAAGTCCTGGCTTGTCCACAGCTGTTGGTGAAAGCATTAATGGTAACCATATAAGGACAGTGGTCTGACTGAAGCCAGGAATGACACAGCTGAGTGATGACACCCTATCTTCTGTGACAAAGGCTCTTTCCCTCATTTCAGTAACAGTGGTGGGGTTTTATATATGAATAAGCAAATTTCCGGAGGACAAGAAACATTAAAATCAGCTCGGGCTCAGCTTTTTGGGGACACAGAAATTCAGGCTAAATGGGATCCATTCCACAACTGTTAGTGCAAATTTAATAGGCTCTGGTTTAAGTGCCTGGAGATGTACATGCTTGTCAAATACTAATGATTTTAAGTAAGTGATGACCCTTGTGTGACTTGGGTAAGCCTTGTCCAAAGCTTTACATGTTTCAGAATCAGTCAATCCTTGATCTGACATCCACTAATTGGAGTAGTCTTTCTGGCAGACTAAATATTTGCTGATTCGCTTTCCCTGATGGTGCAGGCAAGCGCTAGAGTGTCAGCACTGAGATTCTCCTGGCACTATGTTCTGGGTACCGTCCCCAGGGAAGGTGATGTTAGACTTGGGCATTATCTGGATTAGATTATCATCAGATCTTCTGGCATCTGTCCCAGTCTTCCTTTCTGCTATTCGAGTTTTCCATTATCCTTAAATTTTTTCAAACAAAAGGAATAATTTTTAGCAGCATCAGGTTTTTAGGGAGACTGAGCATCTCAGGAATCACTTAAAATTTTCAAGGCAATGCTAAGCTTGTCAAATTTTTCAGGGTTTCTTCTTTTCCCAGAGGGAGGTTATAGTGCCTTAACTGTGGCAAAGATTCCAGGGTAACATAGCTGTCAGCTACAGCTTTAGCTTGAGGTGGTCAACTCCATGGGAAGGTGTTGCAGTGGGGGTGG
>VYZQ01061125.1:0-13184 GCA_013400655.1 Mystacornis crossleyi
GCCCAAAGGAGACTGCAACTCCATGTGAGGTCTGTGCTGGAACAAGGTCCTGGCAGGACCTGTGGACCTGTGGAGAGAGAACCCCACACTGGAGCAGCTTTGCTGGCAAGACTTCACTCTTCATGGGGGATGCACACTGTAGCAGCCTGTTCCTGAAGGACTGCACTCTGGGGAAGGTACTCACAGTGGAGCAGTTAATGAAGAAATGTAGCCCACTGGAAGGATTTGTGTTGGAGAAGATTGTGGAAGAATGTCTTCCACGGGAAGGACCCCACACTGGAGCAGTGGAAGAGTATGAGGAGTCCTCCCTCTGAGTAGGAGGGAACAGCAGACGTAACATGTGATGAACTGACCACAACCCTCAGTCCTTGTCCCCCTGCACCACTATGGGGGAGGAGGCAGAAAAAACTGGGTGTGAAATTGAGCCCAGGAAGAAGAGAGAGTTGGGGAGAAGGTGTTTTAAATATAGTTTTATTTCTCATTATTCTACTCTGATTTGATTGGTAATAAATTAAAATAATTTCCCCTAGCTGAGTCTTTTTTGCCCATTATGGTAACTGGTGAGTGATCTCTCCTTGCCCTTATCTCAAACCACGAGCCTTTCATTGTACTTTATCCTGTTCAGCTGAGGAGGGGAAATGGTAGGGTGGCTCTGGTAGGCACCTGACATCCAGCCACTAGAAAATTGTATTACCTTGAATATGGAAAGAATAGGCAGGTGGCAGGACCCCACAAAGACCTGAAATTTTCTCTGACCACTGGTAAGTATCTCACCCCTTGGAAGCCCCCGTTCTCTGTCACAGAGAGAGACAAGATGGGACTGGAGACAGCTGAGGCCACGAGAGGCATCACAATTCAGAGCTCCTCCAGGAAGAGCTACTTCTGCACTTGGGTCAAGGTGCACAGCCACTAAATGCTGATCTCTCTGGGGTTTGTTTTAGTGGGGAACGGGTATTCCCCTATGTCTATCATCTGCTTGGCACCCACACAGACATGCCTGGACTAAGTTGGTGACAAAGCATAAGCTCCTCTCCTTCTCCGCTATCTTCCAGCTCCTCCACAAGCCCTCAGAGAGAGGAAGGGCAAAGGAGAAATTTAAGGTACTTAATGCTTTCTTTTCCCAAGACTTTTATACAAAAAACAGTCCTTCTCCAGGTACCCAGCCCCTTGTACTGGAAGACAGAGATGGGGAGCAGAATGAAGCCCCTATATCCAAGTGGAAATGACCAACCACCTACTATAACATTTAGACACACACAGGTCTATGGGGCTGGATGGGATCCACTCAGGGGTACTGAGAAAGCTGATGGAAGAGCTCATTTTCCATCATTTACCGGAAGCCCTGGCTCACCAGGGAGGCCAGTTGACTGGAAATTAGCAAATGTGTCACCCATCTACAAGAAAGATGGGAAGGAGAATATAGGGAACTACAGGACAGTCAGCCTGACCTCAGTGCTGGGGAAAGTGATGGGGGCCATCATCTTGAGTGCCATCACATGGCATGTGCAGGACAATCAGAGGATCAGGTATAACTAGCAGGGATTTGTGAAAGGCAGGTCCTGCTTGACTGACCTGATCTCCATTTATGACAAGGTGACCCACTTAGTTGATGAGGGAAAGACTGTAGATGTTGTGTATCTGGACTTAAGTAAAGCCCTTTGCACCGTTTTCCACAGCATTCTTCTGGAGAACCTGGCTGCTCATGGCTTGGTGTGTATACTGTTCAATGGATAAAATGGCTGGCTGGCCAGGCCCAGACAGTGGTGATGAATAATATAATATGGAGATAAATCCAGGTGGTGTACGGTCACAGGTGCTGTTCTCCAGGTCCCAGTATTGGGGCGAGTCCTCTTTAATATCTTTATCAACAATTTGGACAAGAGGATCGAGTGCACCCTCAGTCAGTTCACAGGCAATACGAAGTAGGAGTGCTGATCTGCTGGAGGGCAGGAAGGCTCTGCAGAGGGATTTGGACAGGCTGGAGAAATGGGCCAAAGCCAAGTGTATGAGGTTCAAAGTGCTGGGTCCAGGGAGTGCTGGTTGACAGCAGCTGAACATGACCCAGCAGTGTGCCCAGGTGGCCAAGAAGGCCAATGGCATCCTGTCTTGTATCAGAAATAGTGTGGCCAGCAGGACCAGGGCAGTGATTGTCCCTCTGTACTCAGCACTGGTGAGGCCACACCTCGAGTGCTGTGTCCAGGTCTGGGCCCCTCACTACAATAAGGCCACTGAGGGGCTGGAGAGAGTCCAGAGAAGGGCAAAGAAGCTGGGAAAGGGTCTGGAGCACAAGTCCTGTGAGAAGTGGCTGAGGGAGTTGGGGTTGCTTATCCTGGAGAAAAGGAGATTCAGGGGGAACCATATGGCTCACTATAACTACCTGAAAGGAGGT
This sequence comes from Mystacornis crossleyi, assembly GCA_013400655.1. Classification (NCBI taxonomy): domain Eukaryota; kingdom Metazoa; phylum Chordata; class Aves; order Passeriformes; family Timaliidae; genus Mystacornis; species Mystacornis crossleyi. Next base: position 2,390 of record VYZQ01061125.1, read on the forward strand.
TGTAACCATGTGGATGTCAGTCTCTTCTTCCAGATAACAAATGACAGGACAAATGGAAAGGGCCTCAAGCTGCACCAGGGTAGGTTTAGGTTGGAAATCAGGAAAAATACCTTTGCTGAAAGCCTCGTCAAATACTGAAACAGCCTGCCGAGGGAAGTGGTTGAATCACCATCCCTGGAGGTATTTAAAAGATGTCTAGGTATAACTCTTTGGAACGTGGTTTAGTGGTGGGCTTGATAATCTTCAAGGTCTTTTTCAAGATAAATGATTCTATGGGTCTATGATGCTATGATTTATGTCCAGAATGAAGTATTTCAGTATTGTGAAAGGAAACAGTGAATTGAAATGTAAACTTACAGCTGAATCCATTTGTTTCAAAATGTATATTCAAAGAAAAAGTGTTTTTTAAGGGCACTCCAAAGCTTAAAACATATTCAAGACATAAACATTTCCTAAATTATAAGGAAATCAGATTTTCTGAGAAAAAAACCTTTGCTCATCTTTTATGTGGGATCCTACAGAGCAGCAAATACGAAGACTCCCATTGTATTCTCACCTCTGTCGGTGTCAGTCAAGTTCAAATCTGTTGAACTTAAGGGATTTAAACTGATATAAAACTTGTCTGAGGACAGAAACAGGCTTAAAGCTTAGTACTATGACAATCTAACTGAGAACCATAATACACTGAAACTGAAAGCAAATCCATGTTTTCAATAGTAAGGCACAAACATTGTGAAGGCAAACAGTTATAAATAGGTAATACTAATTAAGTTGTTTAATTTACAGAGAAAATGCAACTAACTGTTTCAGGGGAGTTAGGTTGCATGGTCTGCATTAATTTGAATACATGCAGTTAAAACTAATAAACAAGAAAAGAAACAAATAATTTATCAGTTGCAGGACTATTTTGTGTGTCATGGCAATGCCCCCAGAACTGTTTATTCCCTCATTGTTACTGGCTTTTTACCTTCTGCATTATGTTCACAGCTTAATGAAAATTGCCTGCCCAGGTTTATTTCCCTAATGAAATGCATAAGTACAAGTAACACAAGTTTAGGACAATATATACGTTGGTACAAAATATTAAAAATCACATCTTCTGCCCTCAGTGTCCACTTTTGTGCCTAAATAAACATTATATTGTTCTGTTACAGTGGCATCTGCTTTTCTGTGTCTTTGGTGTGCTCCACAAAATTTGTAGCATGGTGTTTAGTCGACATCAGAGGATACACAGCTTTAATAATATAATTCTTTTGTGTGTGGAGGATTCTCATTTTAAGATTATATTAATCTCTCCTGCCCTCCTTTTCTCACTCTCTCTTTCTGTCCACCATTTTTCCCTGCTCCTTCATCCTTTTTTCTTCTGATGCTTTCTGTGTGATTTATTTATGCAAAATTTAACTTTAGAATCTCTGTTTTTTTCCCCGACCTGGTTTGACATGGTGGGCATAAAACCGGAAGATTTACATCTGTAGTTGTAGGTGTATGTCTGAGCGGAATAAAGTTTTTCTTAGTTTTCTTACTGAAAAAATGAGTTGGGTTTTCTTTAAACTGCCTCATACTTCTTATGGTAAACTTTTGCTGTTGGGGCATGGGGAAAGCTGGTGGTTTTGAACCACCCGCTATAACAAGAGGGCAGATATCTGTATGTTCCTGTGTTGCCCCCAGCAAGGAAATCTTTCTAGGTAGGGTTTCTCTCAGGGTAGCTTGTTGCAGCCTGGGGAAAGGTGACAACTGGGGAGGGTCAATCATGAGGAGGTCAGCGCCGTCTTTATCAAGTTGCCTCTGTGTTGGCGTGTGAATATTGTCACATACTGCCTTTAGAAGGTCTTTAAACCTCATGTCCTGATGAGGGAACGGACTTCTGGTGATAATTCTGTTTTCCACCAGGGACCGTGGAGGTACTTTCTTTGTACTTGTCATTTCTTGGACGTTTGAAAACGGAGCTTGCTTTTTTGCTGGTGTGGATGGGGATTTCTCACGAAGACATGGTTTTCTGGCCTCTGTTGAGCCTTCAAAATCATTCTGATCGTTCTGAGAGCCCAAAAGTGGCTGATAAATGGGCTCATATGGCATATTTTTGCTTGACGACTTAGGAGGCCCACAGTGGACCAACTCTCTGCCTGCAAACTTGGAAACTAAATAGAATACAGAAAAAATCAGATCAGCTTGTCCAGAATGATACTTTCAAGAAAATAACATGTTAATATCACATCAGCTTCATCCCATAATAAAATCTGTATTAGTAAAGGCATAAATAAAAGCAAATCTTGACACAGAATGAAATTTTGCACTGATGACTTCAGGCAGATGGTAATATGCAGGTACACAATTGTCAGTTTTTTGGTTGGGTGAACAGTCTTAAATGAGCCTCTCAGCATAAAGTTGTCTGGCTTAATTTTAGTGGGTACTATAGAATCAAAGAATCATAGAATAGTTTAGGTTGGAAGGAACCTTAAAGATCTTCTCATTCCAATCCCCATTCAGCATTCTCTAGATCAGGTTGCTCAGAGCTCCATCCTACTTGGCCTTGAATAATTATAGGGTCGGGGCATCCACAGCTTCTCTGGGCAACATACGCATTTATGCTTCTGGGGATATTTATCACACCATTTTAAACATGGTACATATGTAAATAGTTGTGGGGGTGCAGTAACTGAAACAGAAATAAATTCAGATATGGAGTTTGATTATCCAGTACTGTGCATCTTCTATGTTTTTGAGACTGTGGAAAATGATGTCATGAATATGAGTACAACCCCTCACTGAGTATAGTGAAGTTGTGACACTTGCACCATGCTTACATTCATCCTGGGAATTTAAATAAATGCCCTTTTTTACTCATAAATGTCTGCTCTTGGACATACTAGTACTGTCCCAGGGTGACTCAGAGAGGAAATAACCTACACTCGGACATGGAACCACAGAATCATTTATGATCAGTATCTGCAGAGTATGCACTGAATCAGGTGTTCATCTGATAATTATTTCACCTGATCAAAATTACATCTATCACCAGATTTGGGCCTGGGAAACAACTGCTCAAAATACTCGAAATTTCAAAACAAAATGCAAAGATATTTCCATAACATTTACAGGGACTGTGTTCCCTTTTTTCCTCAGACAGATACCCTTTAACCCTTTTGAACTAACATGCTGAGACTTATTTCAGAACAGTACCTTTTGAGAAGTTTTCTTGGTTTTCCAATGCAATTGTGATCTCATCTTCTTGAATAGCATTTTGCATGGCCAGTGTTACTACAGTAGGAAATGTGCTATTGTCATAATTTCTGAGGTTCTCCAGGGTGTTCATTTCAGTCTTCTGGGAAATCTTAGTTTCTGACTCCTTATTCAGCTGTTTATTGGGATTAATACTGTGTTTTTCTGCTTCAAATTCCCTCTGTAAAATGATCAGACACCATTTGATTTGTAGGGAACAAAAAAGCACCTTAAATTTTAAAAGAAATCACACTATAAGGTGTAATGGGAAATCTTGTTTTCGCAGAAGCCTTAATTACACAAATCAACATTTCATCTGAACAGATCTTGTGCCAGAGGTTCTTCCTGAAACCAAGCTGTACATGGGCTGGCTGACCCTTCCATTTACCACACAGTCTGTAGGAAGAAAGTTTTCATGAAAATCCACTGGACATTAGAATGCCATCTTTGGAGAGCCCATAGCACTTCCTTTGAGGCTTACGTCTCAAGAGTCTCCTAAGATGTGTAGGGAAGGTCAGGGTACCACCAAGCTCATGCTGCAAAGCAGAAACATTAAAGAATGCTAAGAGCCACTCCATGATCCAGAAGGAAGATTGTCATGGGACTGTTTCTGTTTGCTGTGAGGGCAAGTAGTCAGTACAAGACTAGAACATATCTGGGGAGGTTTTGCAGTGGAACTGCAGCAAGAAGACCTCCATGGAGCTGTGGTAACAGCACCATTCATTTCAACAAGAACATAGGCTTCAGGACTCACTCCTTGCTGTAGTGCCACTTCCCTCACTCCTACAAGCATCCTCCACACACAAGGAATACGTTCTCATATGTAGGTCACTTGTCTATCCTATGATCCAAGTTTTCAGGGTCCTCACTGTGTCAGCCTCATGCACACTGAGTTTCAGTTATCAAAACATTGTGAAAATGCAAGGGCTGTGAAATAAAATGTTAGATTTAAAACATATTTTTCACAAGGGGAGCACTTTGCACAGCAAAGAATAAAAGAAATAAATCCCGTCCTACAGAACTAAGTCCTATGATGAGCTGACTGCTCTGTGTGCTGCTTCTGTAATAGAACATCTCCTTTCAGGTCTGGCACGCCTGAAAAATTTCTGAAATGGAGTTTCTGAAACCAAGACAACTACCCACATGGATAGTTGTCCACTGCAATACCAAGCTTTTTTTTGCTGCTCTCCATATCATCTCTGACAGGACCACTTTGTTGTTACAGGGCTACCACTTCAAGGATTATCTGTAGTGAGTTTTGATCTTTTTACTGCCATCCTCACATAATACAAACTTCTTGCTTCCAGAATCAGAGAGGTAATTCATTTTACTATGGTGTATTTACCTTTTTCATGGTTTTCTTCTAATCTTTGCATTGCAAAGCACTCCCCTTGTGAAAAATATGTTTTTAATCTAACATGCCATTTTAAAAAGTGGGTGTAATTTGTGGAGAAAAGGCATTTTTCTATAACTTGAATGTATTTTTTGAGTTAGCAGAAATGTTTGGAAAAATTTGAAGGGCCCCAAACCTCAAATTTGTGCGGTCACCCCATCCTTCCTACATACTTCTAGTACCCAATCACAATTAGGGAAATTATTTTAAAAGTATTTATAAAAAGAAACAAAATATGTTTAAGTTGACAACATATTGCTAAAACCACACTAGATCAATTGGGAATTTGAGATGTCATAAGTATTTTAGGCTATGTAATCAAACAGTCTCCCAGGATTTTACACACTGCTAGTTAAGAAAACAAATTTTCATCTTACATTTTGCAAGCTGTCACCTTATATACAGTATATCGGAAAACTTGCCATGACTGGTTTTACTGCCAGACCTCTTAAGAGCTAATTGGTTAAGCACCTGGGCAGGAAGCTTTTTGGCAGAAATGCTATTTTCTGCAAGGACCAGCTATAAAGTTCTGGATGGCAAATTGTAATCATTAGGGCTCCCTCTTCTACAGCAGAACACATAAAATGTAAATACATTGCTTGGAGAAACTACGATGCATAAAAGGACAGGCTGTGTTTTAAGTTTATCCAATGACTTATGGCTCAAATTTGAACATGGAAAGGATCTTATGCTTTTTTAAGGGTAAAGCTTTCGACAGACTTTTCTAATTGCAGCCAGAAAAATGAGAATCACATCTGTTTGCATCCAACAAAACTATTATTTGCATGTACAAATATTAACTTCTGTATACAAGGAGATGGTGCAAATACAATGAATCACACTGGTTTTTCAAATCCAGGGTGTTTGTACATGAAAAGTAATTTCCACAGACATTTTTTTTCAGTTTTAGATTAGAATTTCTACTGAAAATTTTTCCCCAGGAAATTGTGTGTTTCTTGGTATTGCGTGAAAAATCATAGCATATTCTGCTGTTTGGAATGGGTTGAATGCACTGTTTTGTGAATATGCGTTTGAATTTCAAACAATGTATTGGGCTCATTGTGTTTGTAGAATATTTTATTGCTTGTTATTCATAGGCATTATTATGAATGCAATTACTTTTCTGTTTGTGTTGATATTTGATATGTTTCGTTCTTTTTTGACAGAATATTCTGATGAGCCAGATGCCAATTTTCTCTACAAGTCACTGAGAGGAAAGGAGGTTTCTAATTTGCTCAAAAATACCGTAGTATTTTTTTTACCATAAATTTGCTCCTTTATAGATATTAGGTCCCTGTAAATATCTCTTTTCATAGGCAGACAGAAATATGCAGTAATCTTTATGGTCCTAGAAAGAAATAATGTAAATAAATGGCAACTAGTTTTCAGGTTGCTTCATTTTACCTGTTACTGTTACTTGTTACTTATTTGTTTCCATAATTTAGATTTGAATTTCCACTCATTTATATGCAAATTCAATTTTTTGTGCTTTAATTTTATACACACAAGCTGTCTTGTTGAACTCAGTGAAACTATCTCTATCCTAAAAGTTAAAGCAGATGCATACATTTGCAAGATCTGGAGAATTGAAAGGAAATTATGTGATTTAAAGATGGATCACACACTGCTAGTCATAAATAGCAAATACTTGGCTTTATACAGAATATAGAGAACATGTATCTATGCATTTTGAAATATCCTTGGCATAATTTATAACACAAATATCAAATACCCATGCTGTTGTAATTAAGCACTAGTAACATCAGGAACTCAACAAGATGAATAAAAAGTGGGAAATTTCCCCCTTGCATTCAGTTACTCTTCTTCCTCAGTTTCAGCGCTCTGTGGCTGGGTGGTCGAAGAAGCGCACCACAGCCTGCCAAAGAGGTGGTTGAATTTGGCCTCTTTTGGACCAAAGCAGAGAATCCTCCCCACAAGATAATCCCCTGCCAGCTGCCTCTTTCGAGAGCCGTGCCAGCGCAGCGTGGGCCAGTCTCCAGTAAAGCTGGGGGCTGCTCTTGGCTCTGCCTCGGCCCAAAAACGTCATGCCACCCGTGCGGGGCTCCGCCTTGGGATCCAAGAGATGCATTCTTTTCTTTTCCCTATATACTTCACATATGCTTAAGGCTAAGTTTTGCCATTGTGCAAGTATGTGCATAAAGTAGCTTTAGCTGAAGAACAGGCCAGAGGATACTGGAAAAATAAGAGCATTGATTGAGTAAGAATGCCCAGCTTGATTTCTTAGCCAGCCTTCCTCTCTTTCTTCCCTGTTTTTGCCCAAATTCTTGCTGGGAAATATGAATAATATTGAATGCTGGAGAAACTGGTACAAGGTGGTACCACTGACAGTCATGATTTGAAAGAGCTCCTGGGCAGGAGTGATTGCAAAGGTTAATTTTGCAAAGGCTTGAATAAGAAACAATCAAGAGATCATTATTAACTGCAAAAAGTTGCAGAGCCTAACTACTAACAGGGAAGAAATATAAATTTTCATAATAGAGAAGAATGCAGGAGGGAATAGAGGGACAAAAATAAGAAACAAGTTATGTAGAGGGATTATCTATGGAAAAAACAGTGAGATTACAAACAGTGTGATAACAGAAAGATCTCTAAACTGTGTTAGTAGCAAGCTTTGTGTTTGTGAGTTTAAAGGTAGCATTTACAAACTTTGTGATGATGAAAAAGGGAAAACAAACTTTCAATGACATGAAAAGATGGTATGAGTTGTTCTGTTCTAATTTCCTAATTTGTAGGTCTTATTAGTAGATATTGGAAGGTATTATTTGTGGTAGAATCCACTCTGCCAAATGTAGACATTTAGCTTCCCTCTGAACATCAAGAAACACTTTTTCACTATGAAGATGACCAAGCACTGGCTCAAGGTACCCAGGGATGCTGGTGTTCATCCATGGAGACCATCAAAAGCTGTCTGGACATGGTTCTGGGCAAACATCTCTAGGTGGCCCTGCTTGAGCAGGGGAGTTGATCAGATGGCTTCCAGAGATTCCCTGCCAGCCTCAGCCAGTCTGTGATGCTGTGATTTTGTGAAAGTCATCACTGTTCTGAGCTGGAAACTGGTCAGATTATTTTGGGTCAGTACTGGTTTGGGTTTAAACCTTTAACTGAAAAAATGTCAGCGCAGAGAAAGAAAATGTCACTCACTTCTCCATTAAACTCCCTGTCTTTTCCTCCTTGCTCTACCAAAAGTTTCAGTCTGTCTGGAAAATGTATTTACTAGGACTTCAAACAATAATTTTTAGTGTTATTGACTTATAATAAGAGCTATTTTAAGGGTCTGTGCTTGAATTCAGCTTGACTCTCTGCCTTAAGAGGGCATTTTGGATGTCAGGAGAGGCAGGAAGTATCACAGACCCTTAACCAGCTTGCAACTTTATGTACATGATCACTTCCCTCTTCCACCCGGGTAGGATACTGAAAGAGGTCATACAGGACGTGAAACACTACGACTTGCCTGGAAGCCTAGATCTCTGTTGGCTGTAAATCACCTTGATATCCAGAGGTATTAGAAAGCTGGTCAATAGCCTTCACAATATGGGTCTTTTTGAGTGACTTATGATTTAGCAGATCCTACTTAAAATCGTAATATGAAAAAATTCACATATGTGAAGAAAAGCCTCCTCTCCCTAAGCATGCACACACGCACTCCCCAACTCATATTTTTGAGTTATGGCTCTGTCTGCAGACACTGCACAGACTGTTGCGACCTTGGGGCTGTGTGCTGGCATGGAGATCTGGATCTGCTCAAGCTCATCTGAATAATTTCTAGAGGAGTCAACTGGACCTTCTCAAAATACAGCTTCTCCAGGGCGAAGACTTTGAATGGGAGGCTAATCGCTAATGTGTGTGTTTTTGTAGCTGAAACTTTTCCCATTGCACTTGTGTGTTAGCAGCTGGAATTTGGCTTCCTGTCTGCCTAGTTTCTGCCTGAAGCAAAATTTTTATGGCTGAGCTGTGAACCCCTTAGTGGAGACGGTTGTAAAGAAAAGCTTACAGCCTTTTTGACTACTTGTGGCCTTACCAATGATTACCATAATTTTTTGAATTTATTTTTAAAATGTTTTTCCCCTCTGATCTCACTCCATGTCCCTGAGTGAGCTGGAGCTGGAGTGTGAGCATAAGATATAGGGGTAAAAATGTGAAGAAAAAAGATGTTGGGAATAGATTTTACAACTTTCACAGCTTCCCACTCACCTCCCCCCACCACCACCCCAGACTTTGGATTAAACCCTCACAGACCAGTCAGAAAGGAAAGGGATGGAGAGGTCACTGAGATGCTAATGCTCCTTTTCCCAATGGAAAAGTAATCTTATATGTAAAACAAAGTAATTTTCAATCCCATTACAACAAGCAGCTCATTTTAAAAATTCATTAGTCATAAAAAGGGTATATTTATCTCTGGGAATAAAAAAATCTCATAAATTAATCACCTCTGAGAATGCCAGAATGTAGGTTTCTTGAGACTGCACTTGGATCTGCAATTTCATGACTATTTTTTGATTAACTTTTTCCCATTCCTTGAACAACCACCTTTTTCATGTGTGTTATGTAGCTGCTGCATTGTTCCTCATAAGAATCCAGGGAGCACTTTGTGCCTCTCATGATTATAATATCTTACCTGAGCTCTTTTGTGGTCTTTCTGGTACCTGAGCAGTTTCTTCAGCAATAAGCAATAAGAAGCCATGGCAGGAGAGGGTCTGTTATTTATTAAACTGTTAATAACCGCTGAAAGACTGAACTCCATAATTTCTGTCATGTAGTTTAAAACAACAGGATTCAATTCACTGGGGCAAAATCTGAAATATTAGGAAAAAGCATTTAAATACAAATGATGCGACCAGGTACACTGTCAGAATTTACAGTAAGCAGACATTACACTTCTTGTGATACAGCTGGAGTTGGCTAAGTTGATTTTACAGGCAAATTATGATACACAGTTGTGCAATAATCTTCTTGTCTGGCTACGCTAACTTCACTGCTGGGCTGAGGCTCTGTTACTGCATCATTAAATGTCCTATTGTTGATATAACTGATTGCTCTGAAAGGACACCCACCAGGATTAACCTTGAAAAATTAAAATATGGAAAACAGCATTTTCTCATTTTAATCAAGTGTGTGTATTTCAGTTCTCAGAACAGTAGCCTCAAATGGATTAACAGGGAGATAGTGTGTGTGCATTCACATAAGAAGACAGAAAAGTAGCAAAGGCAGGAAAATCTTGAAGGACAAAAAAGAACTGAAGAAAGTACAGTAGGATTCTAATTTTTATATAAATCAGATTGTGAAATGAAACATGTTTTGTTGTAATGGTAATTGTTTTACTCATGGGCTTCTGTGAGTAGTAAAGTCTAGCAAAAGCATTACAGAAATACATCAGCTGTGGCTTACGAGACTCTTAAGACATTTTTTCAAACTTCAGTATGAGTCAGCACAGATACATGAGGGAAGGATGGAGGACAAAGGTAAAAACAGTGGGCAATTCTTACAGAAATTGCGCATAGATTTCTAACAGTTCTGGCTGTGACTGGCAGTGGATCACCATGGTAGGAAAACCTGCTAAGAGTCCTCTAGAGACCAATGCAGATGGTGCAGATTACACAGGCCAAATTATTCTCTTTTTCAATTAGTGTGAAATACTGACTTTTACAGAACAATTTGGGAATAAAATATGTGACCCATTACTAGCTACTTTCATCAGTGAGTATGATGTAAAAGGTCCAGCACTGAATTTAGGCATTTAAAGACATGTAAAGTATGCTTTGCAGCCTCCCAACGTGAAAGATGAATAACATCTTGAAAGTTGGCAACGTTTATGTGAAGTGTCATATTGCACATATCTATTTCAAACATTTATAATAATCTTAAACCATAAAGTGCCTTGCTAAGAATAAATGGAGCATAGTAAAAGCCAGTTACAAAGATGGGCGAGAATAAAAATTATTAGAATAACAAGAACTTCAGTGTAATATAAAAATATTTCTTCAGGTGGGTATGAGACCTAATTTTGTAGGAAAGGATTAGAAGCACACTGAAATTAGTGGCAGCTGTGAGGCATGTTAAGAACAAAGTTATTGATACAATGGATATGAACAGTTCTATAAGGATGTTTCCTCTTAAATAAAATTTATCCACAGTTAGAATGATGATGTGGTGTTTTCTGAAGTA
>VYZQ01061125.1:18824-32187 GCA_013400655.1 Mystacornis crossleyi
TTCCAAATAGTAATTCAGTTCTTCTTGCTTTGCTCAGATTGCTAAATTAGGTGTGACTTATGCCCAGAAGGCTCTCGTTTGGTAACAGCTTGCTGTTGGCTAAAGACTTAAAACTCTTGCAAAAGACTAACAGTCTGCTAGCAGCGATCAGCAAACTTTGTGAAGGTTTGCCATTCAGTCTGGAGAAGCACCAACATTTGGAAAACTTGCTCAGCTGTCCTGAGTTTGTGAACAGGGAGGTTTCTGTGAACACTCTCCATGGTACTTCCTTGCTCCAGCTGAACTGCACCGCCACAGCAGCACTGTTCTTCACCATAGAATGAATCAATGAATCATCGAATGGCCTGGGTTGGAAGGAATCTTAAAGATCATGCAGTTCCAATCCCTTTGCTGAGGGCAGTGACACCTTTCACTTAGACTGGGTTGCTCAGAGCTCCCTCCAACTGTCCTTTACCATTTTTGAGCTCAGCAGAGATAATAATTTTAGGAATTCAGGCAACTCTAATTTAATTGACCTGATTGGTACACTAGTGCAGATGATCTCTGTGAAACAAATCTGTGATGTGCTCAACTATGATTTTTATTAATGTCTTCAAACAGTTGAAAAACCATGAGAGCTGCATGCAGTTATAGCTAGTAAACACTAATGCACTTGGTAGTTAATTGTAGATGGAATCTTATGGCACGTTAAACTCGGAAGTTGATTAGCCATACAAACTGCTTCTCCTCTGTCCTATTGAACTACCTGGATTTGCTTGAATACAACAGCTGTTTCCTCAATTCAGCCGGTCCATGAAAGCCAATCACTTTGCAGTCCTCCAAAGAACCTTTAAAATCTTCTGCACAAAAGTCATGATTAGGCTAACAGGCACTGCACTTCACTGTTGCATCTCAGAAGTCTTGGCTGTATTGCAGTTGGATCTGGTTGGGTTTATGAGTGTGCTTTTGACTGACTGGCTTTCTGGTTCCTGTTGTAACAACTCCTTGTCGGTCCTGCTCCATAAAGTCAGTCTTTCTGCACTGAAATCTTTTCATTCTAGGTCCAGTCAATCTGTAGTTGTTTGCTTATTTTGTGACAACAGAAGTAACTTATCTTTTTAACTAACATTTTAGTCCATCAGAATTCCCTTTCCCAGTATGATAATGTGAACAATTCCAATTTAAATATGCTTTATGCCTGAGGTGCAGAAATTGTCTGTGTTAAACACCACAGGCCATATATAAATTTATATAGACCCTGACCTGTTATTTGCTGTTTATTAACATAGTGAGCTCAGTAAATGGTTCTAAGATTACTGCATTACCTTCATTCATATACCTGAAATGTGAAATCAGTATTATCCTATTTAAGTGCTGACAGCATCCTCTAGACATGATTAATCCGTGCTATATTTACATAAATTCAGAGTAGCACTCTTGAATATCAGACATATATTGAAGTAGTTTGGTAGCATATGTCCCTTCATCCTTAACTTTGTGTACCATTTATACCCTGTAAATGTAGAAGAAGCTGAGGTATAGGAGTCACAGTTAGATAAAACCCCAAATATAGAGTATGTCTGCCAGAGCAGGTCTTGAGAGGAGTAATATACTTTATATAACTATATGCATATTTTTATCTTTTGAGCATATACGAAAACTAATCTTCTGCTGTAGGCACCCGAACCAGATGCCTGTGTGTAGGTACCAGCAACCCTGTAGAGCAAACTAAAACATTTTGTCCTTTGTGAACACACAGTTTAGTAAAGACTGCTGAGAACTCAAGGAGACTGTATTCTCACAGACGGACTGGCATCCTAGTTCAGAGCAGCTGTGTACATCCAGGTCTTCCTTTCCTTTTTTCAGGTGTCCTGAATGAAGCATTTTAGATCAAATGCATCATTCTGTGTTGAACACAATCATAGAATGGCTTGGGTTGGAAGTGACCTTAAACATCATCTCATTCCAACCTTCTGCCATTGGCAGGGACACCTTCCACTAGACCGAGTTACCCAAGGCCCCATCCAGCTTGGCCTTGGACATTTCCAGGGATGGGGCATCCACAACTTCTTTGGACAACCTGTTCTAGAAACATAACATTAACATCCTTTAAATCAGTATGCTTTAAATACCAATTATTTAAATTATGTGGGATGGGAGGTGGCACTTCTAAACCAAAAAGTGCTATTACTCTTAGAAGTCTTGTGAGCTATTTGAAATCCATGGGACTTTATCATGGGCTTCAGTAGCTGGATTTTTATTCTAACACTTGTTAGTCAGGATACTGCAGGGAATTATGGTTGTAGTTGTAAATAACTGGGATGAGTCTGGAAAAAGCTGCAGTTGATGAGCCACATTGTCTTAATGCTCTAAGTAAAGATTTGGTTTAGTCTATATTACTCGTGTTCACTTGCCATACCCCAAATCATACCTGCTAGAAACTGGCTTAAAAAATGTCTCCTAGGTGGAGACCCAGACATCTGGTTACTATCAAAGAGCTGAGGAGAAGGTGATACACTTGCATATATACGTACATACAGACAGTTAAACATGAACTGCCTTTGGACAAATGATGGACATGGAGAGCTGTTCTCCTGTCCAGACCCATGAAGATTAAAGAATACAAAAATCGACTTAATATATTATCACCTTCCCAGCTCCACCTAGGGAAAAAAAAGTAAACACCCCTATAACCTGGCTGCTAGAACTACAAACTGGAAATGCATTTGAAAAGTCTCAGATACTTTATGTGAAAAACTGCTCTTCTCCTGGCACTTTCTGCATTCTTGCTTATTACAGGAGATGTATCCTGTAGATGTAATAAAAAAGGAAAATGGAGTCCATGAAGGTTTGTGCCACCTATGATGGAAAATAACTCCACATTATTATCATAATTCAGTATAAAGGGCCTCACTAAGATATGGGTGGAGGTCTCATAGCTCTCTTATAGCCAGATCTTTGGTCTGTGTTTCCCTGAGACTCAGTTTTTCTGTACAGATTTCTTCTTTTGGCAAAGTATGCCTTGGACAGAGAACGGCCATTTGTCAGTCCAAGGCTTTCAAGGAGTCTTACTTTGACAGAAGTTACTCAGCTATGAGCTGAAACTGCCTGCCAGGACAGGAAGGTAGCGGGGTTCATCTGAGGCCAGCTTCTCAGCACAGGTTCCTATATGCAGATTCCCCACCTTCTACTGGCTTCTCTTGGCACAGGGTTTCTATAGAATAGCATGTGTATTGATCATGCTTTTTTTTCTCCAGTGTTTTGCAATGGACACACATTTCAAGATACTCTTTTTTTTTTTTTTCTGGCAACCTTTCCCTGATATATTTCTGCTTTTGCCTTTAATGCTCCAAAGCTGATTGCCACCAACCCATTTATATCAGAGTCTTATCTAAACTGTTCAGTGCTGAGAGTGTTTCAATAAGTATATTTTTAGATTTACTTACATGGACCAGACATCCACCTTTGGACCATATTTCTTATGAGCAAGGAGTTCTGGGGCAGCATAAGCTGGACTTCCACACTGGGTATGTAACAACTCCTGGGAGAGACCGTCGAACCTTGCAGTATTGCTCAGTCCAAAATCTGATGGTCACAAAGCCAAAGGCAAAGAAGATTAAGTCTCTTTTCAAGCTACTTTAGCTTTACCAATTGTCTGAGAAAAGAAGAAATAGGTGTAGCATCTATTGATGTCTCAGATGTGGATGCCAATTTGGGTTTGAATTAGCATGCCAGGAATTAGCAGAGGACTTAGAGTACAATTACCCAGCCATGGACCTGGTTTGGTTGATTTTGGTTTAACTATTTTGTTTTGCCTCCGTTGAGTGCATGAGCTTAACAACACAGGCACATTAGCATGGCTTAATGAGCTAAGACATCGGGCTCAGCTCAGTGTGCTTTAGCCCATGGTAAATGTGGGGGGAAAAGTGCTAACTTAAGCTTTTTTCTCTGTGTATGTGCATGTGTGCAAGCGGGAGGAAAGAGAAAGGTGTGATTGTAAAGGACTGGCTGGCTATAAAACAGGGGTGAAGAGTTGGTGCCTTTTTTTCTCAGAGGTGTTAAGCTTTTAAAAGTTTGGGAAACACTGGGCTAAACATGTGGCTTCTCTAAGATTTAGCATCCCTTGTGGGGATTTTTCTGTGAGGTTTCCATAAAATAAAATTAATGTTTCTCTGAGCTGTGTTAACTGCTTCATGCAAACTCTCTCATTTTTATAAATGTTTGCTTCACAGCCCTAGCTAGGTTTCTGTTAGTGACCAAAACAGTCTTTTTTTTTTCTTTGTTTAACACATACCAAATGATGAGGTTTCTAGTTGAAGTAATGACTTAACAGAAAATCATGTGTCCATACCTGTGTTTCACCCCAGAAGATTTGCTTCTTTGTCTACAAATCACTTCTGCTAGGAACAGCTTTCTACACATAAAAGCTGTAATTGTTTCTTGCTTCTCCAGCAATACACAAGGGAAAACAATAGGCAAAATTGTTTTCCTTGTTCTCTTAAAAGTATGTTTCGGTTAAAGTTCAAATAAACAAGCTGTTAAGTTACACTTCATAACTTTTATTTATTCCAAAAGCTCAAATATGTTTATTGAATAATCACAAGCTCACTTGTCAAGTATGGCGTTTGAATAGTAGCTCAACTGTCACTGAAAGCTCCAAACACACAAAAAAAGCAGAAAACAAGCTTCCCAGATAGAAGTGCACCTACCAATGATTTTGATGTTGTTGTTCTCATCAAGAAGAAAATTTTCAATTTTTAGATCCCTGAAATTAAGACAGAAAGCAAACTTTAGGATGCCTGATGTCCCAGCTAAACATTTGCAGATAGTTTTTGGCAAAATTTAATTGAAATTATAACAATAGTTCTGCAAAGCTCTGCCTACAATTGTAACAAGATCCTTATTCCTTCCTGAAGTTTTTACTTGGAAAATGAAAACTTTCAGTATTTTGGGGGGTATTTTATGAATATACATTTTAAATAGACTATTAATTTTAGGAATCATCTGTTCTACTAAATTAGACTTTTTTAATGAATGGCATTTATTTCTTCTTTTGAGTAAAAAAGTTGTGCATATTGGACCAGAGTTCTTTTGGCTTTTTGGAAGTACTGAGCACTGCTGAATATTTCTTATTTCTTTCTGAGTAAATTGTGCCAGGGAGATGTGAAGGATGAGAGGAGAACTGGAAAGTGAGATTTGCCTTGCTTGTGGAAGAGGGGAGATGTACCAAAGCTGTGTTGGAGACAGATACTCTGAAAGTGGAGACATCTTCAGTGATGTTTATGTATACAGGGTCAACCAGTATCAGCTGGCCCCTGCCAGGAGGATGTAATTCAAGCTGCAAGAAAAATGCTGGCTCAGGTACTTGTGTGAACATTCATATATTTCCAAATTAAAAGCACAAGCCAGAATAATGCCCCACTGTGGGGGGTGCCTGAAGTGGCAACTGAAATCTTTTTCATCATAGAGGAGTCCTTAGACCGTGTAATTTCAGGGCTGGGAGCCAGTCGAAGGGCCTGTGACACTTTGCTAAGTCCCGTCAAAATCTGCTGCTGGGAGCTTCTCTCGGCTCTGCAAGGGCCATGAGTGGGACAGAACAAGTTTCAGAAACAGCTCCAGGAGTGTGGATTTCCCTCCCACCTGCTCTGAAGTTATAATGTTCTTTTGTGAGCTCTTGGAGAGACCTTGGAGAGCACAGGAGGACAAAGCAGAAGGAGTGATGGGACCAAGGAACAAGGGCTGAATGGATTGGTGCTGCATGAACAGCAGTGCATTGCTGCAGGGGATCAAGTCTGGAGGTAGTCATGATGGGTGGGTTGAGGGGAGCATCCTTTTAACTCTGTGGCTCTGGATGGGACAGCACTGCATTCAAAACCCTCTGCGGCCCCAGGGCAAGAATGCGAGTGGGGATGGTTTCAATGATATCTCTTTAATAAGTTTTAATTTGAATAGCATGTTTTCTGGAGTGGCAAATTAGCCAGTGCCCAAAAGCTGAGAGGTAGATTTAAGGTAAGTTTGTCCATAGCCTGCCTGTGTCATAATCCTGTGCACTGAAATGCTGTGGTTTAAAACTATTTGTTTTTCAGGCTACTGCAAATCTGACATTTCTATCAGATTTAGCACCCCACAGTGCACTCTCATGACTTTTACTCACTGCTATTAAATAATGTTATATTGGATCGTTACAATTGCTGTTCTACAGGCTGAGCTGACTCACAGAATTAATAAAAATGTAGACTTACTTGCCTAAAAAACCTGATAATGGTCACTATGAAAGTTTACATAATGTCAGAAGATATCTTTCATCAAAGATACATCATCTTCTTTTTTTTCCCAAAGGAAACTTTCCAAGGAATGTTGTAAATTTAAGCAACACCGTGATTTTTTCCCCCTTCATTCCCATGGGGACTTCAGAGAGAGAGAGCCTAGAGGGTAGCTTGAGATGTTTCTCCAGGACTTTGGTTCAGTAGGGATTCAAAGGCATATATAACACTTTTATATCAGAGAAGGGAAATTATCCAGGAAAAACAGCCAGGAAAAATTAGGAACTGTACATACAAGCAAGTTACTGTCACCTCGCAAGCGCCAGCTCTAGGGATTGGTAGCTGACTGTGCACATGCGCTATCCCAGTACAGTTGCAAGGCAATGGGATTTAGCTTGCACGTCTTTATTTGAGGTTTCTAAGCTCAGATGCATTACCTCACCACTTGGCCGTGTCCAGAGCAGCCATAGGGATAGTAAGCAGAACTCAGTTGATGAGTGTTGGCTTGTGGAGCTGTTGAGCCAGATCTTGTGCCTGAGCCTTCTTATATCTGGCACAGTAAAATGCTGGGAGAACAAGTGAGTCAATGCTCTGTCTTCTGGGTAATTTTGGCAACTGTGGCAAAAGATCAACCATGATCTTTCATGAACAAGAAAGGTCTTTACTGTGAACTGTAGACTCAATTTAACCTGTAAGGATTTGCTGGACCAGTGATTTTAGTGATGAATTGGAGCAGTAAAGCTTAAGAAACCCAATATCTGTCTGAACATAGTGTCGAATTTGTGTTGAGATATATCAATTTGGACTAAAAACAGTTACAAATTTGACCAGTTTTTCATCAAGTATATTATTATAGAAAATATTTTTTTCTGAGATGTATTCAGGGTTAAAAATCAGGTAATGCCCATAAGACACTTCTGAGAAAAGTAAATTAAATTAGCACATTCCTAAGTGATGAACTTAGGGATGAGACCTTGCAATCACCAGACACCTCTATTCTTGGCACAGACCTAAGCATTGGCACACAATTATCCATCTCATGAATGCATATTTGGTGTTATTCTACCAGGATCTTCCCCATGGATCAGCAGCTGTTCCCAACAGGCAGCTTGGGAACCCTCCTTTCCTTGTGTTAAAGCAATGCAAGGAGTTGAGCTTTGCTCAGTGCTTAGATGGGAAAACCAGGCTGGATTTGTGAGGTAACTTTCCTACTTCTTTGCTCATCTTTCTGGAAACACTGATGCCTTCTTTTCAGAAGAGGATACACCCACAATTATCCTCGTTGGTTTAACCTCTGCAGCAAGTTGTAATAAATCATTGCAGCTGGAGCTGAGCAGGGAAGCACTTCCAGACCTTTCCCAATCTGCTTCTGGTGAAAGGTCAAGGCCATGGTTCCGAATCCCAAAGATAGCAGCAGGTCACAAGTTGAAGTACTGCTGACTGAACCTACACCTGTGACTGGGCTCCTGCCAGACTACGCAATTTCATAAACCCTATGACAAAGTGCTTGAGAGCCAGGAATGAATTTTCCTTTGGTTAGGGCACTTTGACAGTAAATCAAGTCACCAGAGGAGCTCACGCCACTTTGTACCTGGCTACTCTCAGGGTGTGCAGCAAAATTCTTCTCTCTCACAAAGCTTTTCCAGCAAAGCATGAACAACAGAAGAAGAAAGAAGTAGGACAAGAAGTCAGGCTACTCTCCAGCTCACTGTGAAGAATTATTCCAAACAAAAAAGATGGGAACAGGACTTGAGAAATAAATGGCAAATGTTGTCATGGGAAGAACATAAATGTTATGATCATGATCACTGAAGAAATGCTGTAAAATAGATTAGTTGGGGAACCAGCAAGGCAGGGATGTCAGCCTGGGCTAAATGGGCGAAGCCCCTTGAGTTTATTTTCTGCTGTTTTTTCATCTTTATTGTTTGTTTAAATTCCTTAGGTCAAATACTGACTATTTCTTTATTGTCCATTCCTCATTAATTGACAAATCCAATATAATGAAGTGCTGGATCGCAAGTATTTCAAGTCACAAAACACTTGTAAATGCGGAGGCATCACATTTACAGCTTATTTGTTTCATGGTTGCTGTAACGATGGAGTCAACTGGATTACTTGTTAGGTCCTGTGGGCTTCCTTGGGGAGCGCAGTTACCATTTAAAATTAAGAATCTGATTGACTGTGAATCATTAAGTAAAACAGAAAAATGGTGGGAAAAACTGCTTCTTGCCTATTCTTCTAGCTAAAGTGGAAGTCTTACTCTGCTGCTCTTGGCATATGTGCCAAGATCCCTGATGGAGGGGAAGATCAGCTCTCCTTGCATGGGCTGCTCTGGTTCCTCTAGCAGTGACTGAACTCATGAGCTGTCCTTGTAATGCAAAAGCCAACATGGAGAGTCATCAACCTGACACAAACCCAGATCTGCAAGACCTGTCCTCTTGAAAAGCAATGGGCTGTGATTCCTCAGTTTTCTGTTCTGAGTGATGTATGGTTATTTCAATATGTTGTAGCTAACCAAAGGGCAACAATATTTATGTGTGTAGCCACACTAAAATGTCTGAATTAGATACACATTTGTCATGAACTAATTCTGAGATAATTGTGGCAAAGTATTGGTTTGTTGTGCTCATCAGCTCTTTTCCCTGGGATAAGTATCTTTGCTTCTTTACTGCCCAAGGAGTTCATAACAACTTATAACAGCAGTAACCACTACTGAGAATAATATGTTTTATTAATATGAGCTGAGAAAACATAGTCTTCTTTGTAATCCCTGTTTTTATGATGGAAAAATAAAGAAATGCTTTTGGGAAGAAGAGCACGCTATGTTCTTACACACTTTATTTTCTTACTTTTTGAAAGAAAAGAAACATTTTACCTGTGAACAATCCCCTGGCAATGCAGGTGCTCTACTGCAGACAGAATTTGCCTGGTGTATCTCCTTACTTCCTGTTCCACCAGCCTCTTTTTGTCACAAATTCTGTCCAGGAGGTCCCCACCGAGGCACAGCTCCATCACCATGTAATAGGAGTTGTCAGTCTCCAAGGTCTCATATAGCCGAACAATGTTGGGGTGCTTAATCATCTGGTGTATCCGTGGCTCACGCTTCATGTTTTTTAAAACATAGTAATCCTGCTTGGCTTTCCTCTTGTCAATGACTTTTATGGCTACCTAAATGGCAGGATATTTTCAAATTAGCAACAAGCTTTGCAACCAGGATTAGTTTTCAGGAGGATTTGAAGTAAGCTGATATGGGGGAGAGGCTTTTTTTGACATGGTGTTGATAATCAGTATCACAGAGGGAAATGTTCCTGATGGAAGAATCTGCTTTATATTTCCCTTGAAGGGCAAAGCAAGAAAGCTGAAGTCTGTCATATCTGTCCCTCTCATTGCATTAATAAAGATACATATATGAAATATTCTGAAGTGCAAAAATCCCTACATGCTTGTCTGGTAACTGCTTCTGAAATGTACCACATTTTTTTCTAAAATGCTCCCTCCTGACTTAGTCTAAAAGCCATTCCAGATACTGGCTATTATGGGCTGGGATTGGACTCTTTGCAGTTTGGGGACCTAGTCAGACAGTGAAGCTACTGAAGCCACAAGAAAAGTAAAATTCAAAAAGTCATTTGAGAGTAACCCACCTTTCCACACTTGCATCTAGTGGTATGTTATTTTATCCCAACTGAACTAGAGATAACAAATGCTGTCTGTGTCCTGCCAAATAAATATTTGCTGTTGGAGTAGTTGGCTTTTCACTAAGCATTGTCCATAACTTTAAAGATCAGATGCAAGGCACTAATTGCTCAATGAGGATTATTCGGCAAAGCAGATTTGAAATTGTCTTTATGCCAGTATCCTTCTCTCTTTCAGCAGGAGGATATCATTGTTGTCTATCTAATTGTGAAAATAGTTGCACTCAATACGTATTCACACATGTGATTGATTATATATGAGCAATGAACTAAATTTATGAGGTTAATTTATGAGGATAAGGTTCAGAGGATAATTCACTGAGTAGATTGTGGTTTTCAGATTAAAGGGTCTGAAATTTTCTGCTGTAAATTAGTGTGAGGTTACTTACGATTACTAGTGCGTGTTACCCTCTTCTTATGAGCTTACCTTCTCCCCTGTGGGGATATGCAGTCCCTCCATCACCTTGGCAAAGGAGCCCTTGTTGATCATTTTGCCTACTAGGTAATTCCCGACTTGTTTGGAGTGAGGGAAAGTCTTCCCAGTCTCTTGGGGCATCTTGTTAAAAAAAGCAGGTATTTTTATATCCTTTAAGTTTTTCTCCCATTCTGGTACTAGCTCATCCAAGTTGCCATTATCTGTCATTTTGTCATCCAAGCCTGCTTTCACTGCCATGGGCATCCCTGGAGAGTTGGATTTGTATTGCTGCTTTCCAGATGTAGCTTCTGATTCACGGCAGATCCAGGCATTAGGTCTGAACATGTCGTGGTGCAAGTGCCATCCTGCTGATCACAGAGCAACTAATCCTTTTCCCCTGAGACTCCGGGTTTGTCAACTGATCCCTAGTTTGGGCACACAGATCTGCTCAAGCAGAACCAAGTGGTAGATTATCAACCTAACCTGATATGTGATGTCAGTTAACGCCCAGACCTGCCAAATCATCTGACACGTAATCCCAGCCTTAGCTTGGAAAATAAGGCTCTCTTCCTCCTACAATAGTTCCCTAAACACATGTTCAGTGTAAGTGGCACCAAATTAAACTGAGTCACAGTTTTCCTGACACACATATGGCTGGTGTGCAAGGACACAAGTTTACTCTAAAAACACTGTGGTAGCATGAATGCAAAGCTGAGTTATGTACCTGATGCTATACAAGCATTTATATATTTGCTGTGTAAAACATATAACTATTTATGCACTTGTAGCACATGTAAGTACTGGTCTGACTCCAGGTCTCACAGAGGTATTTTGCATTTCATGGGATGTAATTCTTGTTCTCTGTCCAGTGGGGATTTTGCATGTCTGTGTGCACATGTGTGTGTGAGCTTTTTCCTCTGTACAGCAATGACTGATTAAAAAAAACAAAAAAAACAAGAGTCTTTTTCTTTCTAACAGCTGTTGTCTATCTATAGCTGTCTTCATCACCTGGGTTCTTTCCAAAGTCATGGAGAGAGAAAAGAGCTTTTCCGAATAGTACTTTCACATACCTGCAATATGAGATGGGAGTTGCCATCTCTCTCCACTGACTGCAATGTTTGGGACCCAAAGCCCTTCCCAGAACTTAGCGATGACAAATCCTTTCTCCACCCTTCATCACTTGGAGTTGAAAAATAAGCAGTGTCCTGCTTGCCTGATTTGACTTGTGACGCTTACTAAGGACAAAAATTTTCCAAGATAAGTGAAAATATAAAGGAATTAAAAAAAAAAAAGTATTTATACTCCCAAATGGATTTACTGTAACCTTTGCAGTTCAAACTCTCCTGGGTGAGTTCAGTGCATCGCCATCTGTGTGCAGCTGCTTGCAGGCACAGGGCAAACACTTGTCTTTTAGTGTCTAAGTAAAGATAAAGTCCCACTAATTTGAACAGGTTGTCACACTTTGAGATATATCTGTTGCCCAGCTGGAATGGGACGCTGTTAGCTCTTCGTTACAGAAAGCCTGAAACAAATGAGACTTTCTTTTAAGGGAAGAACAAGGAAATTGTTCCTGATTTGTGCTTATTATTTGCTCTGTCTCTTTCCTGTCTTCCTAAACCACTGTTCCTACTAAAACAAGGACAATAAAAGTGAGGAGAACCACTGTATAGAACAGAAACCTCATGTTTCTGGCACATTTCAGAAGAAAGGAAAAAACTTCTTAAAAAATATAACAAACATTTAAAACATGATATCTAGCTAACCTAACTATTGCTATTTTTGGGGAAAGTCCCAGCCTGACACCTTTAAAAATGTTGAAATCAAAAAGCGTCCAAATACCTTTCAAAGTTGGGGTTTTTTTGGCAGAGTGGAGGATTTAAAAAAGGGGGGAAGGGCAGAAGGAGCATAAGATAGTCCATCTCTGTGTTAGGGGGTCAATGGCTACTGATCACAAGCCAAATGAAGCTGGAATGCTGGATGAGAATGGAGCCACCCTCCAGTGCTAGTTGTGTCTCTGCTCTGTGGTTCAGCTGTTTTGTGATGGGCTGCATTGCAATGTGAAAAAAGTGTGAGGCGAGACCAAACAGAACAGATCTCTGACAGAAGAAAGGTGTGAAAGTGGCCTCAAAAACCGAACAATCTTCCTTCCCAAACAAGCCCTGTGGAGTAACCACCTTGCATTCATTTGGGGGTGTGGTGGGAAGGGAGACAGTTCTGTTTCCTTGAGAAATACAACAAATCAAAACAAAGCAACAAACCTGCAGATCTGAATAAGGTCTACAATTTTGCTATCAACAAGTGAAAAAAAAAAATTTTTTTTTATAAATTGGAGACTAGCTCCATGTTTAAGAAGAAAATTTTTACTTTATCACTCCATATTCTTACTATCTTCTAGGGAAATTGGAAAGTGTTTCTCATGATACCTGTGCTACTGATCCAGAAAACGTGAGGCCATATGGGTGCAAGAGGCCACTTTATGCTAATGCCAGGCTCGTTAAACAGCCTCATTGAGTTCAGCAGAAATTAAACAGCACAAGCAGGAATTTGTCACTTTGCAGCCACCATCTTGGATTTCCTCCCGTGAAGCAAAATCCTGCCTGCAGCTCTTTCCAAAACTCTTCTTGTTTTTACATTAGAGATGAGACAATATGGTCCTGGATTCTGGATTTTTCTGTTGCAGGATGGAGCCTTGGCTTGATGGAAGTTTGGGGTTTATTTCTTGGAGGAATTCTTTTTGAAGTCCTAATTTATACTCTCGTGAATACTGCCAGTTTTGTAAGATCTAGTGTGAGATTTTTCAAAAGGGCCAAAAAGCGAGATTCTCAGAGCTGTGGAGTCCCTCTGAATTGACTCTCCCAAAACCTGGGTGTTGCAGTGGGGTCTCCTGCAACCTTCCCAGAAGACAGCTTTTGCCCGTGGAAAGAATCAGGAAGCGATATTTGCATGGATGTTTATAGATGTTTTATCCTTCTCTTGCTGCATGGTCCCAGCCAGGCACAGACTGACTCCAAAGA
>VYZQ01061127.1:192-31732 GCA_013400655.1 Mystacornis crossleyi
TTTTTTTTTTTTAATTATCTGTTAATACAAATCATCTGTCTGCAGGCCTGTTTGTCTGACTTTGCCCAGCCCTGTGCTCCTTTTCTGAGCTGCTTGGACAATTTCTGCAGATTTTATAGGACAGTTTGCTTGTGTACCTCATTTCCAGGTGCAGCAAGACAAGGCTTTCCTTACATTATAAACTGCTATTTATAGCAGTAATATATGTAATATAAAACTTCTAATCTCAGTGAGGGTCTCCCCCAAGACGGTTACACTTGCAAGAGTAGAACCTCATACCTCCTCCTTTTTCTGGGAGACATGAGGTAAAACTGGAGATCTCCTCAGCTGCACGTGTTGAGTAAAACATGCGCTCGTCAAATTTGTTTATCTGAAGCACTTTTGCTTGGAAAGATCAAAACACTCCAGTGGCAGAGGTGTGTTTGGGAACAGAGGTCCTACTTCCATTTGCTGCCGAGGTCTCTGTTTATATCTAATTGGCTTTATTAGTCCAGGGGCTCATAATCCTGAGTACTTGTGCCCAGGTTGCCTGATACTCGTGCTCACCCACTGGGGTCAAATATAATCACCATCTCCCTTTGATTACCATAAACATTTGATAACCTGGCCGCTGCCGGCAGCGGGAGAGGTTTTATCACCGTTCTCCAGGGAGTTTGTTACTCTGGCTCAGGAACACCCAGCTAATGGCAAGGAGATAATTTCTATGGAGAAGCTTATCCTGTTTGTACAGGACAAGTCTTGGGACTATAGAGTTACCTAGAGTTTGTCTCTGGGTGAGGAAAAATATTTCTAAGATGGGCAAACCATAGTGTGCTTATGTCGAGGGGCACTTGCAGGGTCCCATCCTCCTTTCCTTGTCTCTTTGCTTCACAGAGGCCTGCAGAGCCCTTCTCAGCCAGGAAAAGAGAATGGCATCTCTCCAGGGAAGGCAAATGAACGGGTTTGGTGACCCTCTTCCAGTCGGAGTCCAGCTTTGGAAAGACCAGATGATTGTCCCAATCATGTCCCATCAAATGTTGTCCCTTCCTTGTCACATGGCCCATGAACCACGTCCTGCTCCCTGCCCGGGGCTGGTGCACACTGCCTCCTCCAGCTCCCTGCCCTTGGGAGAGAGCTAAAGGCCAAGATTTGTGACGAGCAGCTAATCCAGGGGGAACGGCAATGGGGTCATCACAGCTTTTTCCTATTTCTTGTATTCTCTTTCTTCTGTGGCTGTAGAAAGAAGGAAAAAAAGTGAAGGAAAAGAGAAAAGATGCGGTGAAAAATCTGAGATAATAAATACAAACTTCTCTGAGTGAACGGGAAAGTACTGAGCATACTGACTAAAAAAATTAAAATAGTGGTTTATTCTGAATACAGAAAACAAAACCAGTGTCTTCATATAGTCTGGGGTATTTTTTCTGGTTTTTCTTCTAGCTCCATTAAAACCTCAATAATACAGGAGTCTATTAAAGATGTCCAAGATGAAACCAAGTTTGGTTGTTACCACAAATGGCTCTTTGGTGGGCTGTATCAGAGGAGCAAATGGTCTCCCTGTGGTTCTTAGTGGAAACATGCCCGAATTGCAAACCTGGGATCTCTGCTGGCCTTACAGCAGGACCGACAGATGCTGCAGGGAGTGAGGGACGTTCCCTGGGCTAACGCCCTGTTTCAGGACTAATGCCCTGTTTCAGGACTAATTCTGCCCCAGGCCCTGAGAAGGCAGCACCTCTGGAGTCTTTTTCTGGGGCAATCCTTTCAATTTTCTTTCTGGCAATCCTCAGGGAACAGTGGCCACTCCTGCTGCTCCTGCAGAGCTCTCCTGGGAGCTGGGGCCCAGCAGCTTTTGTCTGCATTTAAGTCAGATCATTACCATATATTTTTCAAGCCTGCACCTCTTCCCCACACAGAGAAAGGCTGATGAATGCAGCATTTCCGGCAGCCTTGGCTCCCTTGTGCCTGTGTTAGGACTCTCTCACCTGTGGAGTGGATCAAGTGCTAAACCTTCCCTTCAAGCTGGGTGCAGCCAGGAGGGTTCTCGCGTCGTGGTGGTGGGACCTCCCAGCAAAACTTCAGCAGTCCTTAGCTGTGCTCCCCAGGGCCAGGATGCAAAGCCCACCCATCTTTCTATTGACTGAGGAGACCCCAAATGTGTTTATGTGACTGACTGACTGACTCTTGGAGAGAGTCTTTTTAATCTATGAGACCAATCCCTCTGTCACTTTGCCTGTTGAGAAGATGGGAGAGCCAAATTTAGACCTGAGAATGAGGCCTCTCTATGGGATAGCAACAAAGCCAACTCTGCCTCTCGGAAGTGAAAAACAGAGGCAGCAAAAGAAGAGATTTGCTGGGATCTGGCAGTTTATACTGTCATTTTCTTTGGTCTATTGCCAAACAGCCACAGTCTGTGCTTGGGGAAAACACGGGGATGAGTCAGTGTTCCGCACTCAGGTTGTTACAGGCACTCCTCGCAGGCTCTAATTTAGACCCTGCTCAGAGTGGATTTGAGTGCTCAGTTCCACAGTGTCCTGCTGCCTGTGGGAGGACAGATCTTTGGCCACAGGGTCTGGCCACCTCCACACAGCCAAGGCTCATCAGAGAGGAGGAGTTAAAATCCCCCTGGGCTGATGTCGGGAAGAGCTGCCCATCGCTGAGTCAAAGGAGTAGCCAAATTCCCCTCCTAAGGGCAATCCCTCAGGAGGGATTTGGGTCAGTGGCAGGGGGAGGCCGTGCCCGTGTGGCTCTTGGCATGCCTGGTTCTGGTGCAAGGAGCAGGGGATGAGGATGCTCGAGGGTCGGTGCTGCTGTCCCAGGGCTTGGACACCTGACACCACTGACAGCTTTGGTTTGTATCAGATCCAAAATCCTCCTAATGGGGCAGCCAGCCCTGCCCAGAGCCTCTCTGCAACCCTGCTGCCTACTGCTGGCCCTTTGAGGAGCAATGTCAAGGGGAGTGCAATCCAGGAGGGATTTCTTAGGGCTTTTTGTGAGACCCCTAAGCCAGCAAGGCTGCCTAAGAAATGCAGCCTCACGGCTGGGTCACATTCAGGTCATGTTGGGCACAGCTGCTGCTCTTCTGAATTGTCACCTCCACGGGCTCTGGAGGGGTCAGTGCCCACCCTTTTGCAGAGGGAGGTGCTGTCCAGGCCTTGTTCTGACAGCTGCTGCGGAGTCTTTTGTAGTTTAGGTGATTCTTTTCTTGCTGAGAAGGAGGACATTTTTTTTATTTTTTTTTAATACTGTCCCTGTTACATTTTAATGGTAACCATCTGGTGGAGGGGAAAATGTGGACCTGTTAGGATGCCGGTTGTTTGCACTACCTGAGCCTGTCTAGAAATCCTTATGAAAAGCTCCCTGAGTAAATATCCTTGTAAATTTGGGGAGCAGGAGTAGGTCTGTGTGCTCTGTGCCCCCCAAAATTCACAGCACTGGGTGTGCTTGGACTGCAGGGCTCTGCACCTCTGCCGCTGTGCTGGTTGCTCTGAACAAGGGAGCCAAACTTGAGTCTGTGTGGAAATTTTCCAGACTTTTTCATCTATTACTCATAAAGTTTTGATGAACAGATTGTGATCCAGAGCGCCGCTGTTCTCTGCATCATGCACTAAGTCAATGGACAAGGACAAAGTTCCTGCCTGGCCAACCTGCTCAGAAAATGTACCCGTTCCTTTTGTGCTTTCTCTGAGCTTTTCTTTTCTGCATGTACAATTGCAGCTGCTGTGGGTAGAAATAGGAAATTATCTCATACAGTGTATGATGAAAAATAAAAATAAAAGAAAGGGGAAAAAACTTTCATTTCTCTGTTCCCAGCAGAGAACTTCATGTGGCATATTTTACTGCAGATAGCAATTCCAGTGGACTCACAAAAAATAATTTTCTGAGCTTAGTTTCTGCTAAAAAGCAGGTCTGAATGCAAGCTGGTTTTTTTTAATTAACTAGGTGGTTTGTAATCAATTCTACCCTGCCAGGGACGAAAGTGGCTGATTCAGTGTCATGATTGTGAAAAATCCTAGCAGGAAAATGTCTCTATACCCAGACAAAAGAATTCTCCACAAACAAGTACTCGTGTCCAAAGCTAATTTGAATGTTAAACACAAAAGATATTAAGAGGTTTTTTTAATGTTTTACTCTTATTTGGACACTTAACTCTGCAACTACCTGTTTGTTACTGGGCTGAATTAAGCCCTGCTGCATTCGTTAGCATATACAAGAGCTTAGTAATACAATCAGGCACTAATGCATTCATTTTCTACTTGACTGCTCATTCATTGAGATGTTAGTGCATAGGAAGAATATGATCCGGGTGACTGCGGGATGAACTAATCAATTCGTAATGAATAATCCAAAAATACAGATGTCCTCGGCACAGACTGAATTCAGCAGAGCTGAGGAGAGCAGCTGGAGGAGAGCCCAGCAAGGGAGGGATGTTCAGCCCTGAGCTGCAACCACCTCCTTCCTCAAGAAAATACCCCCCAAAATGGGCAGAGTGCAGTGTGAGGCAGTTCAAAAGCAGCAGACTGGGTGCATCTGGAGCAGCCCTGGGCTGCACGGACCTGGTGACATTCACTGGAGCTGCAGAGATCTTTATTTGCAAGGGCTGGTAGGGGAGACCTGCCGGGGTTTTCTCAATGACAACTGCTCCTCCTTTCTGTTTGCCTCCCCTCATCCCAGCCCCTGCCTGGAATTTGTCATCTGTTGTTTTGTTGGGGTTTTTTTTTTTCTGGTTCTGCCGCTTTTTCTTACTGTTTTCACTTTAACTTCTCTCTCGGGAGTTAATTATTACAGATAGTTCTGTGTAATCCTCCTGACTGCAAATAAGAGAGCTGAGCTGTGGCCAGAATCCATTTTAAGCTGGGGCAGCACAAACAGTTGTACAGAATCAGAGTGGGCGCGGGTCATGGTATCTGTGTGTCTCAAGTGACAGCAGAGCTTTTGAAAGCCACTTTTAAAACTGTTTTAGCAACTCTCATCCAGCTACCTGAAAACTCTATTGTGATAAAGACCTAGCATTGCCCCTTTATCACCACTTTTCAGTAGGAGATGTGGAGAACAGAAAGGGCTGAATGATTTCCTGAAGGCTGCCTGGATGTGTGCTACAGGTGATCCAGGAATAAGGGGGCTTTTGTCCCCTCCAGTGCCCCTGAATCCTGTCTGCGTCTTGCAGGAGTCTCCTGCAACTTTTAGAGTAAGGCTGGACAAATTATTTGCCTGTTGGCAGATTTTCATCCCTCCGCTTTGCAAACCTCGGACTTCCCCTCCACACTCAGCCCTGTCAGTACTGCTAGTGGCTGATTTCTCACCCTTGCGCTAGAAAACGCTCCTTTTCATTTCAGCACCTCTGGTTCCTAGGGACAAGAAGGTCACCCGGGTTACTCTGACTTGAAGTGGATGTGACTGGAAGCATCTCCCTTCTTGAGTCTTGGCATGTCCTGGATTTCTCGGGAACAAGCAAGGTTGGGACCTCACGGACAACTCCCCTTTGTCACCCACAGCGGTGCTGCACCCCAGTCTGTGTGGGCAGTGCCAGAGAAGGGATGTGGCAGCAAGTGAACTCCTGCCTTTGTTTCTCAACAAAACAAGGTTCAGTCTGGGAATGGGGCTTGTGATGCCCAGGAGCAGTTCAGTGATGCTGGTGTGGAATGCTTCCTGCTGGCAGGGATCGCTGTGGGTGGTGGTGAGGTGATGAATGTCTCTGTGATTAACCCCAAAGCGAGGTGCAGGGCTGCCCTGCCCACCCCGCTGTTACACCCATAGCACTGTGAGCACTGCACTCCTGGGTTACTTTCCTAGAGGGATGGGATTGTGTGGATGGGATTATCCACCTGGGGAGTGAACCCGTTCCTATATGACGCTTCATTCCACCTTAAACCAAAATATTTCCAAGTAAATTTCAAGAAAACTGAAATGCAGGGGTGCATCTGTCCTGTGGCGTGGAGGCTGCAGGGTGGGAGGAATTGAGGGCTCAGGGAGAGAGAGATTCAGTAAAACCAGGGGAAGTTCAGCGGGAGGTGTGTGTGTATCTGAGCGTTCCCCGTGCCTGCGCCGCTCCGTGTGTGGGATTTTTCCTTCCTGTTCTTTCACCGCCCAGTGTTTTTTATTGTCTCTTGCAGGTAGATCACTCATTGCCATAAATTTTCTTATCTCTAGTGCTTTTCCAATTATGGATAACAACAGGAAAGCAGTCATTGGTTTCTAAAAGGTCATCAAGATATAGGGCCCGATTGGGAAGGGGATGACTTATGGAGTTGGCTTGTATAAATCTGGGGAAGTTTTATGCACAAGTCAGGCACGAAATGTAAGTGAGATTCATAAAAAACAGAGATTTACACTGGCTTCAGTTAGCAGAAATCAAAATGGTTATGAAAATTTGCCATTCTCTCTCTGCCTGTAAGCTTTAAAGGTGTTTTTCGAGTGCCCGTGGTGCTGGGGAAGAGCTGTCCTGCCCCTCTGAGAGATGGACCAGTCCGTGGCCAGAGGGTGCTCAGGGTGCAGAGAAGCGGTGAGTAGGAGTTCTCCCACACCTTGCCTTGCCAGCCATCCAGAGGTGACCTCCTCCATGCAGGAGAGGGGATTTGGTCCCATCCGAGTGATGGCAGCACGGAGTGACAGTGACAGCTGGGGCAGAGCCACTTCTCAGGTGACACCAGGATTACTGCTGCTCTCTCTTTGCACACACAGAGTCACTGCACATCTGTGGGGCTTCGGTCATTGAGTTTGTCAGGTTTGTGTGGGGTCACAGCTGGAGACTCCTGGTTTTCCATCAGGTGCCAGGCACTGGAGAGTGTTGGAGCCCTGGGGGCTGTGAGCAGAGGAGACACTTCAATGCCTGTGGCACAGGCAGCAGTGACATCCCAAAGCATTGTTTGCCTTACACGTGAGCTGACAGTGTCCATCACCTCTGCAGCACGGCCACCACTGCTCTCAGGGACACAAGGTGACAGCCTGGCTCCCACTGCTGTATCAGGGGCTTCTGTGCAGTCACAGCACTGTGGTTCTGCAGGGCCTGGCTCACCACGAGAACGAGAGTGAAATGTCTCTCCTGTTTTGTGTCCTGACTTGTCCCACAGCACCCCAGAAATCAGGTTCTCCTGCTTCCCTCTGCTGCTGACCTGTCTTTCCTTGGCTTTTCTTCTAGTTGCAGTAGAACAAAGGATGCCAAATTGTGAATACTTCTATGGAAGAGCTCATGCAAACAATGCGCTTCCAAGACGTAAAATTATGTAGTTTGTGCAAAATGCAATAAATAACAGGCAACAGTTCACAGTGGAAGGGAGAGGGCTGCTGACAACTGGTCCATTTTAGGCTCTTAGCTGAGGTACTGAAGTTGAGAACCTCATCAGCCCAGCTGCTGGAGAGTCAGAGGGGAGAGACACAGGTCTGCCCAAAAACAACTCATGCTGTCCGGAGACCTGGATGTCTGCCTGGAGATGGTTCTTTCTCTGTTTCCCATGGAGGGATCTGAGTGACGGTCACCTCAAGTCATGTGGGAGGAACCTGGGCTGCAGGGGTGAGGTGATGGGTGGAGAACATGTCCAGCAGAGCAGGACACGGGCACTCACAGGCTCCCTGCAAAGCTCTGAGTTCTGCAAGACAGGTCAAGTTCAGACACAGCATGTGAGGTAAAGACCAGGCAGAAATGTTGACTTGAAGGTGCCTTTTCCAGATGTTCAGTTTCCCTCTTTCCAATGAAAATGCCATGTAGGCACAACTTCCAAAGCAGCTGACGTGGCCAGTGGCTGGGAGCAAGGCGAGGAACCAGAGGATTTGGCATCTCTGACCGTGTGGCCAAATGTGATGTACAACACAGCAGGTCTGTCTGCCCCTTAAAACTGCTCCCAAACCCAGTGACTTGGAGTCAGTACAGGGGGACTGGAAGCAAAAAAAGGTGTTGGGAGCTGCCGGTGAGCCACTTCACCTCCTGACTAATGCACACAGTCCTTTCTGTCACAGCTGTCTGAACGATACATTTGCCAATTAACTTAATTCAATCAAATCCCTTGTATCCAACAGAAAGGGCAGAGCAAATCCAGGTGAGGGAGAGAGAACAGAGCCAAAATTCCCCTCTATGTCACACAAAAGCAGAACAAAGGGCGGGCGTGTGTGCATATAAATATTTATGAATAATTGCACTGCGGAGCCACAGCGTAATTGACAACTGGGAAGCTGGTTCCTGGGATGTGTCCTCCCCACCTGGGAAGTGGTGGAGTGACTTGGGAGACCAGCAGATGCTGTGCTGAGGGCATCACTCCCACCTCAGTTGTTCAAATGCAAAAAGGATGTGCTGGGGTTTGTTGGCCCAGCAAGAGGCTGCGCTCACCCTGTGCTCAGGGATGTGATGCCACTCCCGAGTGTCTGAAGCAAATCCATGTGGAGATGACAGTGTCCATCTCTAGCTTGGAGGGCAAAGGGGTGGTTGTGAGCAGGGGTGGCCACCAGAACTCCCGAGTTCCTGCATTTTTCAGTGTTGAGATTCACCAGGTACCTCCAGATGTGTTTTTAGCTGGACATCTGCACACGGATGTTCAGGGTAGAACCCAGGCGGTGTAGCAAAAGTTTCAGTGAGCACTGACAGATCCAAGCACAAAAAGCAGTCCCAAAAGAAAGGGTGAAGGTCTGTGGCGAGACCGGAATGTGCCGAATATCAGAGCTATGCCTGTTCCAGGGGGAATGCTCCATGTTGCAGACACTCCTTTGGAAGCAGGATATGAGCACAGCCTGCTCTGATGGGGCAGGGAAAAACCAAAATCCTCTTCCTTGACCTTCCAACCCTGCAGGGGTGGCCCAAGCTCTGCCTAAATGAGGATGTGATGCAGTGCCGAGGTGGGAAAGGTCAACTATCAGGGGCTGCCCGTCGCTGGTGTGCCGATGATTAAACTGGGCTCTGACAGGTTGGGGTACAATTTGGCTCACTGCCTGTCTGTCCTGCCAGGGTAAATACATCCAGAGCCACGCGGGGGTCACGGCCAAATCCAGGAGATCTAACCTCACGCAAATTATGCTCCTTACCCCCCAGTCTCACAAGAGTTTGTAAGAGCGGTGCTGATTGCAGCATCCCCGCTCCGACCTCGGGGCTCCCGTTACGTCCTGGCAGTGGCTCTCCCCTCCAGGGGGAAAAAAAAAAATTGTCACTTCCTTTCTTTTTTTGCCCTTCTCTCCCGCTTTCAGGGCTTGTTGGCAGGACAAAGAATGGCAGCTGAGCGGAGATGCCGGTTCCAGACTGACACCCGGTGAATACGGCCACTCGTAATCACCGCGGACGAGCATTTATCACCTCCTCAGACCGTAATGCGGGGAGCAGGTGTCTGACCTGCCATGACAAAAGCACGGAGTGGCGGCAGGAAGGAAGGAAATAGATAAGATGTCATTTCTCAGCACGATTTTTCTCTCTTTAATGTTCCCCTAGATTATGGGAAACAATCACGGGATGAGGGACGCCGGTGTTTTATGGTGTCAGACGGGTTTAAGGTTTTAGGTGTAAAAAAAGAAGGTGATGTTGGATCCCGCTATATTATGGGGTATTTATAGGACACACTAAGTTGGTTTTTTTCCAATTTATTTACTTGAGTCAAGAAAGATAAATGGGCGTCTGGATCCGAGTACTTGTATCCATAGGAAATTAAAAGAAACACAGCTCTCTTGAACTTGGCCTCCACTTAGGGCAGAAAAATGACACAGAAATGACCCTTCTTAGATTAAAGAACTGCTCACACCTCAAAGGAGGTGGTAGAAATTAGTTCGTAAAAATCTCTTTTTCTCGTATTACACATTTTCTGCTTTTCTTCATCTCTGCTTTAAAAGATACAAAAATCCACCAACTTTGCTGTGCTCCCTTCCAGTGCCATTTCTGAGCACGCTCCTCCGCATGACCCATGAATGCTGCTTTAATGCTGACTTCACTCTTCCATCGCTGAACATATTTCAAGATGGAAAATGGTTTTAACTTTCCTGATCTGCAGTTTGGGGTTTAAAACCTCATCTCTCATTTTAATAATAGTAATAATCCTGTTCTGAGATGCTTTCATGTTTTCCGTCTGAAGAGCTGGCAAATGTCCTACGCATTTAAGCATCACAACATCCTCAGGGCCAGTGAGTGCAAGCTGCCAGGATTCAGATCCAGTTCACTGCACAAATCAGCTGCTTGTGCTTGAAACCTTGTTCTAGACTCATTATTGCAGTGTTCTGCTGGGAAAGGGGGAACTGAGAGGCAATGGGATCCTACGCTGGATACAGTCAGAGAGCCACAGAATCGTTAAAGTTGGGAAAAACCTTTAAAATCAAGTCCAGCTGTCAAGCCAGTACCACCACCACTTTCACCACTAAATCACGGTCTCAAGTGCCACATCCAGGTGGTTTTTGAGCACTTCCAAGGAAGGTGACTCCACTGCTTTCCAACACAGTCCGTCCAAATGTGTTACGACCCTTTCTATTAAAAAAAACCTCAAAAACATGAAAAAATGAAAGATCATCTCCGTACCTCTGTGCTCCTGGGCAGGGAGAGCTGTTTGCAGGTCAGCCTGGCTGTGAGCAATGCTCTCTTCAGCCTTTGTGTTGTCTCCACATGCACGTGAGCTACTCTGGGGCTCTCTGGGAGGGTTTGGGAGCAGTTGTTGCTGCTGTTGAGCACGGAGAGAACAGCTTCTGCAAGGAACAGTTTCCTCCTCTGTGGTTTATTTGATTGATGGAGATTGATTAGCGTTAACTAATCCTAGAGATAATTTGGAGCCAGAGGCTGCAAAACACGTATGATGGGGCTCTCTCTTCTCTTTGCTAAGTGAGAATGAACCTTATTTCCATTCGCTGCACATTTCTGAACACAGAGGTCTCTGTGCACCCATGACACACCTTGAGTCTTGCTCTTCCCCCCACAGTTTCGATGTGTGGGATCAGTGCCAAGGTCCCCATTAAAGAATGACCCCATCCTTGCCAGCACTGCTCCAGGCACACTTTCCATGCAGAGGGAGAGCTCCTGTGGGATGCCACGAGGGGGAGGAAGGAAGGAGCGACGGCTCAGAGGCAGGCACCACAATCTTCACATTCAGGGGCAAAGAAGAACTGCAAACAGCCCTGTTAGTACAGGAGAGGGGAGGCAGGGGACAGACAGGAGAGGTGAGTGTGGGGGACAAAGCCTGCATGGGGAGTACTCTGCACCCAGAGACGTTCTCTGTCCTGTGAGCAGGAGCAGCCAGGTCCATTAGCACAGTTCCTCTGTGCAGGTCCTCGCCCTGCCGTGTCACATGTTGGCACCACGACATCACAAGGTGCTCCCTGCACATCTACATCAGCCTCCAAAGCAGGTCTCCACACCCTTGAAAGTGAACCCATCAGAACTGACAGGAGTGAGGAAGAATTTACAAGCCCACCTCTTTCTGTCCTTGATGGGTGTTCTTTGATGGGATTGCTGCTGGACAGAGGCTTTTCCTCTTGTTCTACCAAAACTAAATAAAAACAAGGACAAAATTTTGGAGATGGTGGTAATGAAATTAAGGGGGTGGCTTGTCTCTATCAGTAACAACCTTCTGGCTCGCAATCTGAACAGAAATAGTAATTTGAAAGGGAAGATAATTGAATTAAATGGGAAACCGAACTGGAGGAATGAGACTTTTGATGAAGAAGGGCAGCTGGGGGGAAAGTAGAGGAGGGAAAAGTAGGCAAGGAAAAGAAGCACATCTCTTTAAATTGTCAATCTCTCAGGGCAAGGTTGCTGCAGACATAATGAGTGTCCTAGTGAATTATCTCTCATTTTTATTGTCTGTTGCTACCATGGAAAGATGGGGAGGTGGGGAACCTAACTTTTTTTTTTTTTTTTTTTTTGAATTTGGACAGACTTAAAGAAGTGGCATCAAATTTGAAGGGCACCCAATCAATCTGTTGTCCTAGCTGCATGAAATTGTATTTCCTTGCCACTTCATATCTTATTTGCAGCAGCTGGGCTGTAAGTCATTGGTGATAACATTCTTTATTATGCAGCCGTGTTTATGAACTGTGCCTGGAAAGAGATGATAGAAATATGCAGCAATATGCAAAGGGAGGGATGCTGGGGGGAGGGGGAATAAATGCTTGTTGCTAGGGCAACCATGGGGCTATTTTGGGCATCAAATTTTGCAGATGATGAAAAGCATTTTCATGTGATGGTTGGTCTCTCTGGGAAGAGAAGGGGAGAGAGGGCACGCAATAAATGGGGAGATAATATTCAAGAAGGCAGTCATTTAATTTTTTCGTATATAAATACATCCATAGTTTCAGCTGCACTGGAAATGCATTAAAACCAAAGGAGTCACTACCTCTTAGTTAGGGGGAAGGAGAGATGTTTTATATAACTGAATAGGAGATGGGATATTGGTGATTTGGGAAGCTTTCCTACATCACTTGGCACAGCCTAAATGCAGCCAGTGCTCTCAGGAAGTTCCTCATGAGTCAGGCTGGTGTCTGCAGCCATCCCTGCTCGCCCCCTGTCCCTCTGGCCACAGGCAGCTAACAGCTCCTTCCCCCAGAGCTTTATCCATCTCCATCCCAATGGAAATTGAGCCAATTAATTCACAACCCCTTCTGTCACAGGTTAAAAACCACCAAATTTTCAAAGACTGCTCTTGACTCCTGCAAGTATCTAATGATACCCATTAAAATGCTAAATTCATAAAAAATGGGAACTGCTCTCAGGCAGTTGCCCTCAGCCAGAGATCTCCAGTCTGGAGGATGTGAGTTGCTCCCACCAGCTGACATGGGGGCACAGAGGGAAGGGCTGGATGTCCTCTCCATGCTGTTGGGAAGATCCTGGGGATTCTCAGAGCTGAGGTTTAGGCACAGAAGTCAGTCTGGACACTTGATGCTTTGAGCCCCGTGAGGAGCTGTTGGGGCCACGGGCACTTTCACAGAGCAGTCACACTGTCCCACCACGGTCCTGTAACAGAGCAACACCAGCGAGCACAGGGCGAGTCACAGCGTGGGGGACAGGGTCACATCACCGGCATTTGCCCCAGCTGGGACCAAGGCAGGGCCTCCTCTTCCCGTGGGGATGGAGCGGGTGGCCCCAGCCAGGATTTTACACCTTCACCTGTGGAGCTCTCGCAGCGCTAAGAGGGCAGGAGAGCAGAGTGGGCGTGCTTGGGAATGTCACTGGAGCTGCGTGGGAAAACAAAAGCTCTCCAGCAACATTTATTAGTGTTAGAGAATCAACGCATTACTTTATTCTGGCCAGGATGTTGTTCTGGCCAGGACGTGCAAGAAAAATCATTTCATCCACACATAGCCCGGGCTCTGCAGAGAAAATCGTTCCATCGCACTGGGTCCTTTACCGGATTTCCCACATACTCATACAGACAAAACCCAGAGAAATTCAGGGGTTCAGTGTTCATTGGTCCCATTAGTATTTGGTTTCCTATTGGTTATTGATCCCTTCGCCTTCGATGCTAATTAGGTCCTATTTCTTGGTTCTCTTAGCGATCTTTTCCCAGACCAGGTGTCTCCGACCCACCGCGGGGGATGTTCGAGGGCTGATGTTCGTTAATGGCCGCTTATCTCCTGTGTATCTTCTGTGATACCTCCAATCCGTAGACGTTAAACTCATCCGGCCTCGTCTAGGGAACAGAGCCTTTTAAAAAGAAATCTCCGTTCTCCTCCCGGGCGAAGACGAACAAAACCCCTGAATAAAGTTAGTTAAAGAACTATTTTGGAAGTTGTGTCGTTTCCAACAGGTACAGTGGAGTGGGATAAGAATTTGTCCTCCTTTCTCAGCTTCCGATTTTTCTGAGCGTCAAGTTTCACGCTCTACACCATTTCTGTCGCAGCGCTGCTTTTCTTAATTTGATCTTAGTGGAATTGCTCCAAGCAAGAACAAGCTCATGAGTGTTGTTTGCAGCTCGTGGATTATGACTGGTGCTCGAGCCATTCTTAAAATCCTTGGGACTCCAAATATATTGGCGCATTAAGCTGGTTAAAATGAACTGCGCATGTTTACAGCAAGAAATCTATTTCGAATGCAATATAATGTGACTCTCTTATTGCTCTAAAGTTGTGTTTTTAATTAAGTAGTTATCAGTGGCAGTGAGATTCTTCTTGAATAATTAAATCAAGGTAGTTCAGTGAGTAATTGTAAAGCGAATTGCTGAGACCATCAGGCTGCTGTTGAGACAGTCTGTTTTCTTTCAGAAAATTAATTCACGTGACGCGTGTTGCTAAGAAAGTAGTAGCACATTGTGCTGGGTAATGGGCATTCGTCTTGGAATGCTTTGTGTCTCGGTGCTGCTCCTTTCTCATTCTGCCTTCCCAGCTTTCAGTTGTCTTCTCCAGAAACAAATGCTGATGACTTTCCGCTTTGCGTCTTCTCTTTCCCGTAATCCGCCGCCCTGGGTAGTTCAGCGGAGAAGGGTGAAAGGAAGTGGGCGATAATCGAGTTACTAAAGAACATAAGCACAGGGCAGTTCTTGTGTAGAATGTAGGGACTTTCGGGGCTGAATTTCCGAGCTTTCGGCCCAGGGACAACAGAGCCAGGCCCATCTCCCGACATCTGATTCAAAGTTTTCACTGCTCGTGTCTTAATGTGGTATTTAAGGTGTCTCGCTTGGCAGGGAATAATTCTCTCGCTGCTGGGTATTCCGAGTGCAAACAGCCGGCAGATATCTTCCATCGTATTAAACTTTATTTGCCAGGAGATCAAGGGGAAAACCCCTGTGCAAACCCCAGCGTGTACAGGTGCCTAGGGCAGGATGTCCAAACATAGCCACGGTGAAGAAAAATTAGTACACATTGTAGAAACAATATCTTTGATGCATTTTTTAGAATTATTTTTTCAAAGCCTACCTCATGTTCTCTCAGCAGCTTCCCTTGCTGAGCCTGAGGAGTATGTCTAACAAATAACACCAGCATTACACAAATTCTGAGGAAGCTGGGTTCACTTGGGAGCAGCTTGTTGATATTTTCCAAGGCAAAATGAAGAACTAAGCGAGTCTGGCCACCGTCCTGACGCTGTCCTCAGGCACCGGCAATCACACAACAATTTACCAGCTGAGGCTTTTTTAGGGTGTTTATTCTGTCACCACGAAGCCCACGAGGACCGAGGGGATACTGATACCTCGCGGAATTCCTTCTGTGACGTGGGATCTTTTTAAAGCACCTCAGTAATTTAGGAGTTCAGCCTTACTGAGAAGCACTCGGGTACCTTTGGCAATCCCACTCGCGACTCTGCGCTGCGCTTTGCGAACCTGCTGCCCTCCACGGGGACACTATTTCATGCTCCAGGTAGCAATGTAAGGCTCGTGTTTTCAGCACCACGCTGGCTTTCCATCAGGAGAGCGATTTGCGGAGCTGTTGTTGCCGCAGCCGGCTCCATTCCCCAGGACTTTTCTGGAGCCTTCCCGCTGTCACCTCCGGCTATTCCTCAAGGATTCAAGGATTTTCTGGGGCTGCTTTTCTGCAGCTCTGCTCTCCAGGCAGTCCTTACCTGCCAGGGTGGGTATTTGGAGAAAACAGCTCTTTTTCTCTGTGTTTGCAGCTCTAAAATAGAGATACTGGCACAACAGGGGTGAGGAGGAAGCTTTTGCGGAGAACAGAGGCTGCAGAACTGCAGAGCATCCTCAGCTGTTGATGGTTGCTCAAGTTTTGATGAAAT
Organism: Mystacornis crossleyi; assembly: GCA_013400655.1. Classification (NCBI taxonomy): domain Eukaryota; kingdom Metazoa; phylum Chordata; class Aves; order Passeriformes; family Timaliidae; genus Mystacornis; species Mystacornis crossleyi. Next base: position 15,773 of record VYZQ01061127.1, read on the forward strand.
GTCAGACTTGAAAAGTTTTTTGGAAAAATTGTCCCACTTGCTGCTGCAGAAAGTGGCAGATATCTCACATTTTTCACTCTTTTTTTTTTTCAAGAGAAAGTTTAGACAGGAAAATGTTTTCATTTTATTCTGTTTTTTAGGGCTTTTTCTGTGTGTTTCCAACCACAGTCCCCCAAGAGTCGTCTGACTGTCTTTTGTTGTATACTCACATCAGTGCTGAGAAACTGGAAACTTTTATTTCATCATTTCTAGTCTCACCCTCACTTGAGTTACCAGAAACTCTGAGCACAAAGCTGAAACCCTCTTTGTTCCAACAATATTTACACTACACAGGCACAAAAACAGGTATCAAATTTAGGAGTAACACAAATTCAGGCTCTTTTAATATATTTTTTCCAGGACATGGAAGAGTCTGCCTGTGAATTTAATACCAAAGACGGTCAAGATCTTGGTGAGAGACACAAGGTCAGTCTTTTAGCTTTGTTTATTCCAAGCCTAAATCTTGCCTGTTAACGATTGTATGGATGCCTTCTGCTTTACAAACAAAGCTTTGTGCCCTGGTTGACAAAAATGAGTCTTTATCATTGCTGGGATGATCAGGAGGCAGCCAGACCGAGGTGATGTTTTTGTTGTGCGTCCAAAACAGGTTTCAGCTTTATTTGAAACTCAAGTTTAAGGTCATACCTTGTTACAGGCTCCTCGTGCAGATTTTTGGTGCAATATATGGAAATGGATACTGGTTTTTGCATCTGGGAGTGTAAATCTTTCCTGTTCTGGATTTACCCAAATCTCCTTTGGTAACGCAAATTTCTGCTCCTCTTTTGGAGAGGGAGAAAAGAAATGGTGTTTCAGACGCTCTGTGTGGTCTGTGGGTCCTGTCTGGAGTAGGACAAGTATTTAAAAACAAATAAACCCCCCTTGCAAATATTTGTTTAAATGTTCTGGTTTTACTGTTTCTATTCCATGTGGGATGTGGAAAGACACATTTTAATCCAAACAGGGACAAAGGGGATGGCTTTGCCATCTAACATTTCAACGTGACAACTTGAACTTTTCTTTTGCTTAAAATAACCTTATTTATAACAGAGGAGTGGAAATGGGAGTAAGAAAGAAAATGCATTTTCATGTACCAGTTTCTATCACCTCGCTTCCAAATTTAGTTTGCTGTTTTAAATCAGTCCTTCTTCCCCAGAAGGCCCTTTAACTCTCCTGTCAAAATTTGTCTCTACCCATGCACTTGTGTCTGACCAGCCTCCAGTTAAAACAAGCTGCACTCCACGGGTTCTCAGAGCATCACTTGGGGAGATTTCAGGGCTTTTAAGAAGTTTTTATGTGCATATGTATGTTCAATATATTTATACATATAAAATATGAAATATAGATCTATATTATTCCGATGCGTATTTTGTAGTAACCTAAATGTCAGTCCCCAATCTGTCAGCTCTCCATCCCATCTATTTCATTCCCACCCTGGACAGGAACAATGTGGTTACCCCTCAGCAGATGCTGTTAATTTTGGGTAGCAAAGCCCACAGGAGTCTGTGGAAGTTTGGATAAGAGATTTTGATTTGATGATAAACGAGGCAGAAAAATCAAACAAGATATCTGAAGGCTGTCCCTAGGCAACAGCAGCACAGCCAGAGCATCTGGTGTTCCCTACAGCAACAAGATGGTTTAAAAGGAAATGCAGTGAATATCAGAAATCATTCCTGGTATAAGGGGCAGCTCCAGGACTTTGGTTAAAAAAACAAAACAAAGCAAACAACAAAACACAGAAACACAACCCCCCTCCATTCTTGCTCACAGAAGGTTTCTTTTGCTCCAGTGACCCCCCCGCAGCCACCAGTCTCCACTGGGCTGATGGTTCTGCCATTCATGGTCCTTCGTGCCATGGGCTGAGCCAAACCCTCTGGTCTGGCAGCGTTGCAAGGCAGGAATGGGGAGGTTAACGGACCTTGTTTTAAATTTGGAAGAGTTGAAGGGAGTCAGTGCTGCTAAAGGACTGTTTTCCTAAAGGCCTTGGAGAGAGAAGCTGTTCATTGAACCTTTGGCCCCTGTCCTGTGTGTGTCACACGGGGTTTGTTGGTGAGGGTACATGTGGGGTGTGCCTTTTGCGCAGGCAGGTGCAGACCTGGAGAGATCAGAAAAACAGAAAAACAGCAAAAGTGGAAAAACAGCATCACATCTAAGAGAAGCTTTAGAAGGCAAGTGTTACTTAAGTCACATCAGCACGAGGAAAAACCTCAATGCCCAGGGGTGAAAGGGAAGAGTGGCTGCTCTGGGAAGGGAGGCCAGGCAGACTAAGCAAAGCCCAGCTTTATGCCCTCGTGGATGCTCAAACCTAAAGGATACTGCGGTGTGCACTTGATTTTTACCTAAGCCCCAGCTGCACAGGGCTGGAAGGAGCCTCGAGCATTGCCAGAGCTCCCGTCCCTCCTCCAGTGATGGACCAGCTGTGTCTTTCCCTATAATTTCAGCTCCTAATGCCTTGCCCAGGTTCAAGGGGGCACAAACTTTTGCCTTTTCATTTTGAGCCTGAAACAATGGCTGAGCTCTCTGCCTCCCGTCGGGGTGAAGGAGGTAACCTCCCTCCTCATGGTGTCCTCATGAATAATTCCACCGCTCGCCCACTTGATTTCAGGTTTCCCAAAATAACCGACACTCTTCACACTGAGAGCAAGCAGTCCTGGGGAAAATAAAATACATTAAGCAGCTACACCACCTTGAGAGAGCCCTGAGCGAGTCGGTGATTAAAAAAAAAAAAAAAATTGCAGGAGAGGTCCTGTAGGAAATTTTGAGAGTTGATGGGGAAAATACCATATCCCTCCATGCATTTGCAGTGAATATCTGCCTTGGTTGCTTTTTGGGGGGATGTGACCGCCATCTGTGAATCCACATTGATGGTGCTGACTCCCCGGGAAGACGGGGATGGATGACATGGGTGATACTCACAACATGGCTCGATTTGCCATCGGGATCCATCCAGCCTGCCTGAGCAGCCTTTCCCCTTCAGACAATTCTGAATTTCCCTTCCGAGTGTGACTCCCCTCTTCAGATGTGCTGTACAATGTCTCTCCACTGGATACCCACCGAATGCCTAATTTTTAACCACTCTGTCTGTCAGATCCACAAAAGCTGTTACTGGAGGTGTTTGCATAAAAGAGCTCCACTATAGGTATCTGAGAGCAGCTGGCGATGCTCTAGACAGTCTCCAGCCGTGCTGAGCCAGGCAGGATGCTTTAGTCTCCCTGGCTTAATGGCTACGTGCCGTTCCTTAATGTGCCCTCCCCCTCAATTGCCTCCCAAATTAGCATGCAGAATGTGTCCAGCCTCGGAAAGAAAAGAAGTTTGGAACCTCTTGGATCCAGGCAAGACAGGTTGTGGTATTGTTGGAAATAAAATGCAACTCTGACAGAGAGAGATCAGAGAATGATCGGCCACGGGCTTGGGCGGCAGAGACCAGGGCATGTGGGGAAACAATGGGATCACCCTGACTGGCACTGCGAGCCCAGCCTGGGCTCTGCCTCTCCTGAGGTGAAGCATGTCCACAGCGGTTTTATCTGCTTTGAACCCCATTCACAGCCTTTCGGGGGGGTTTAACCCACTGGGCAATGCTAGTGTGGGGCAGGACTCCTGTCCTGCACAGTGGTGGTGAAAGGGAGAGCGCCTGGGGACACGGTTCAGTGATGGACTGGGCAGTTTTGGGCCAACAGTTGGACTCAAAGGTTTTAGAGGTTTTTCCAGTCAAGATAATTGTTTTTCTCGGTTGGTTGTTGCAGCTGGACATGGGACAGTGGAGCTCAAAACACTGGATTGACTCTGGTGGGTGATAAAATTTCAGTGCCCACAAGCAGCTCAAAGCTTTTCTGTGCTCGCTCTGTTGGGTGTGAATGAGGCTCCCTGAGAGTCCTGGCCACTGCTGAGGTCCTTCATTGCTGGATTAAAGCAGACCAAGAGATGTGAGTCTCCCAAGTAACTTTGTGGGAGAGGCAGTCAGTGTGTGCTGCCCCAACACCTATTTCACATCTTTGGTGGTTGATGTGGTTTCCAGCTGTGTGATTTGGAGCTCATATAATTCCATTCAGGGGCTGGGTAATTTCTCCATCAAATTTCTCTGCATGGTTTAAGACTCCATACAGAATTGTAGTAGTACTTGTGGCATTTGATGTTGTGTTATCTTCTCAATCCCTTTTTCTTCTGTCCTTCATTTCTCCTGTCCTTCACCTCTCCTGCCTTTCAGTGCTGTGCTTTTAAGTCTTAAATCAACCTGGATTTAGGTTAAGGACAATCCATAACATGCAAAAGCAAAAATCACACGGGAGAGCTGAGCTGGGCAGGAGAGCCCTAACCTGCTGCTGGCACCTTCACCTTGTTCTGCTGTTCTCACCTGCGATGCTCACCAGCAGCACATGAGCTTTGTGTTAAACACAGCTGCAAAACTCCAAATCTCTGAAATCACAGGATTTTAGAGGTGTTGGTGCCCTCAGGAGCCGGGGTGGCAGGGCAGGAGCTGTGTTTCCCTGGCAGTGCGAGTGTGCACAGCATTCAGTCCACCACAGGTTTTTTGGCTTTGGTGGTAACCTCTGGCATTCCTGGAAATTTCCAGATGAGACGGAGTAACGACAACAACAGCATAAAAATGTTAAGGGAAGGTTTGCTTTAATGAGTGCAGCCACCCAGGGAAGCAGGAACTGTTTTGGTCCCGTGGCTTGCTGAAGAAGAACCACATAAGGAGCTGTTGGTGCTCGCAGAGCCCGTGGTGCGCTCGGAGGCACAAATAACTGATTCCAAAGTTGATATAATCAGAGAATAAAGGAAGATTGGGTGTTATAGGTTAAGCTGTTGTAAATTAAAGCAGCTCTGCTGAGCTCATTGCAGTTGTTCTGGGTTATTGCAAATGTAAGTGAGAGGAGTTGACTCTGTTTTTCCAGCAGTGATTGGTTGGAAAATGCTGTTTTCTGGTGTGTGAGTAAAAGCGAGTGGGGCAACTTGGTCTTCATAAAACAGAATATTTCCTGTTAGGGTCTTTCTCTGTGTACTGTAAGCCAGACAGACCTGTTGTCCTCTTACAAGCTGCAAATTACACAGGCAAATGTAATTACCCATTCTCTTTGTTATTAGTGTGCAGTTGGAAGCTTCAAGCAATCGTCCCTTTCTTGGTATTTCAAAGCTTACTCACAAGATGCATCCTTGATATTGAACACAATGAGATGTCCTTTTTTTTTTTTAAATTCAATTAAACATTTGCCTACTGTGACTCTTTATTCACTGCAAATTGTCTCTGTAAATAATCTTCATCAAAAGTCAGAACCAATCCCCATTAGTTGTTTAGATTAATTAATGAGTCCCCCTGGAGCCACCCAAATGAATTCAATTTAAACGTCAACAACTTGGCTATGGAGTTTCCCAGGTTGGCATTAAGACAATATTAAACCTGCAATAAGTCACATTTAAAATGTTAATTCAAAGAAGCTCTCCATTTAGAGCATTTAATTAAATCCTTAAATAAACTGCATGGGCTCAATACCAGATGGTTCTGCATTTTCATTGCAGCAGAGAGCCTTGAAGTCATTGAGGGAAGTAATATTGGAGGCATGGTGAAGATAACCAGGATATATAGTGTAATAAAATCTAATCTTGTTTCCAGCAGGGAGATTCAGTGTATGTACACAACCTAGGCTAAAATTGTAAGTTAATTACATTAACCCCAGTGTACTCTGGTATCTGAGCAGCCAGAGATGAAATTAGTCTTTTTCCTATCATAAGATTCTTTTCAACTTCACTATATTAATTTTTAGCCAAATACTTACTCATAAGGAAAATTGAAGTTAATGTAACCAAAGACAAAGTAATGCAGTCTTAATATTCTGAAGGGATTACGGAGGGCCGTGAAAATACACTTTGCAAATGTCACTCACTTTGAATGGATTTGTGGTGGGAAGGTGGGGGAAAAAGAATTATGGCTGTGATCTGCACCATGCTGGGGTTTAATAAAAGTTGTGATTTAAGAAATTCGGGCTTTATGAGAAAAAAAAAGCTAAAAAAGAGAGGAAAAGAGAGAAATACCTCTGTCCAAAGGCCCAGATTGCCAAGACGTGGTAAGTGTCCTCCTCTGCCAAGTGACAGAGGTATGAGATCCTTGAAATCCAGTTGAAATTCTGGGAGATGATTTGGGTTAGGATATCCCATTCAAATATCTGCATGTTTGGGGATTTTTTTGGTCCTTGTTGCAAGGAATATCCTTTTTTACACCATCTGTTTGTGTTGTAAAAGTCCTTGCAACAAGTAAACACAGACCGTTGTCTCTTGGCAGAAATCAAAATTATATTGGGACCATAAAGTGGGTTTTTCTTTTTTGTTTACTTGTTTCCTTAAAAGTTGCTTTTGTGGTCAGTCGTTGGGTGCCAGTGAGATGATGCCACTGGTTCAAAAGTTGTCCTCCAGTGTCTGTCCTGCCTCCTGTCCCCAGTGCCAGGTGCCTCCTCTGCGGGTGTTGGACACAGCCTCCTTGGACAGCTCGAGGAACAGGGTCTCAACTCAAGGGCTGAAAGCCACCACGAGAAGATTTAGACTGCTCCCTCCCTGCAAGTTGTAAACCAGGGGTGTTATTAATGCAGCTCAGAGAAGGGAATAACTTTTTCTCTTAATATTCAAGAAACTGTAATTCAATTTCCAAAAATACGGGTTTCCGCCTGTTGGGTAATAAAATACATCAGGGAGGAGAAATTACTTTGCTGTCATGGCAGGGCAGATTTGTACTGTTTGGGCTTTGCTGGGACACTGGGTGGGAGCCCAGGGAGGGACCTGAGCCACGTCAGCAACACAAATTCCATGTGTGGTGGCACGAAGGACCGGAGCCTGAGGAGTGAGGAGTGGCCTGAGCCTGTCCCTGGTGGGCTTCAAAGGACCCAGAAAGGTGACTCAAAACACTGGCACAGTGTGCCCAGAGAAGCTGTGGATGCTCCATCCCTGGAAGCATTCCCAGGTTGGATGGGGCTCTTGAGCAACGTGGTCTAGTGGAAGGTGGCCCTACCCATGGCAGGAGGTTGGACTAGAGGACCTTTAAAATTTCCTTCCAGCCCCCATTCTGTGGTTCTAACTCTCCATCCTGTCCCTGCCCCGTCCCACCCCGTGGTGCTGGGGTGACTCGTGCCCACATTCCTTTCCTGTTGTCACAGCCCTGAGTGACGCTGGTGGCACCCAGGCTCTGCACCCCAGGATGTGGTCACCCTCCTCCAGCAGGCTGAGCTCTCTGTGCTGTGCCTGGGGGGATGGAAACACTGAAGCTTTGTTGCTTTGGTAATCCTGAGATGCCCCCAAAATTGAAAGGATGGCTGCAGTAACCCCTCTGGTGCAGCTCCTCGTGGCCAGAGCCACTTCACTGGAGGAGCTGATGGTGCTGAAGTTAGCCACAAAAAATTATTTTACACAACTTAAAGGTAATTAAAAAATCCCAGATTTCCCCCTATACCCCTGCCTGTCTTCTCCTCCCTCCAAGGCAACTGGAGCTATTTGGTGACCTGGAAACATCTGAGGACAGTGGATGGCACAGCCTGGTGCCACTGCCTGCAGGCCCCCAGCTCTGCCAACCTTCAGGGAACTGCAGCCCTGCTGCTGTGTGGGGTCACACCCAGCTCCCCCCTGCAAGGTCAGGTACCACTCTGGGCCTGTTTACCCACATGTGTAGGAGTGGCAAAATGAATTTGTAAAAATTTCCGTCTCTTCTTTGCTTAGAGGAGCCTCAAGTGACACGCTCTGGAAATCCCCCGAACCTTGACCGACAAGAAAAGTCACTGCAGTTTAAACAACCCCCAGACTGACAATTTCAGAATCACTAAAGTTGAAAGTTTCTGACAGTGGTGCTGTCCCCACTCAGTCCCTGTGCTGGGAATGGGGCCAGCAGCACAGAGCATGGAGGTTGCTTTGGAAGGGTCCCCTGGAGGATCAGCTTTCCTCTTGCTGTGTGTCATGCTAACTGGGAGATGCTCTCCACCAGGGAAGGCATCAGAAAGCATTGGTGAATTTTACCTCTTTCCTTGCCTTCTCAGATAATTTGGTTTGATTTTTATTTCCTATTATCTGAGGGTTACTTCTTGATCATGTGTGTCCTAGTTTCAGCTGAAATAAAGTTGATTTTCTTCTTAGCTGGTGCAGTGCTGTGTTTTGGAATTTAGCTTGGGAATAGTGTTGATAACACTTTTTAGTTGTTGCCCAGTAGTGCTTACTCTAATTCAAGAACTTACCTGTGTCCTGTTCTTGGCCAGTGAGGAGTTGCACAAAAAGCTGGGAGAGATGTGGCCAGGACAATGGACCCAAACTGGCCAAAGGGATATTCCAGGCCATGGAAAGTTATACCCGGTGCATAAACTGGGGGGAGTTGGCTGGGAGCTCCCAGTTGCTGCTCAGGGAGGCGCTGGGCATCATTCAGGGGATGGTGAGTGACTGTATTGTGCATCACTTGTTTCTCTTGGGTCTTATTCCTCTCCCCCTCCTTTTCATTACAGTTATTACCGTTGTTTTTATGGTTAATATTATTAGAGTATTTTATTTTGTTTCAATTATTAAAGCAAGAGAAGAAGGCATGAGACCGACTTGGTTGCAGGGAGTTGGTGGCTTGGTCATTCATAGCCTGTTTTATTTATTGCTGAGTGAGGATTCATTCAATAGCAATGCTGGGCAGTTCTCCAGGTATTAAAGATAAAACCTTGCCTGGTGCCATCCCTGCCTGGTGCCTTGGCACTGCTATGCACCCTCACCTTCTTGCCTGCTCTGCGTTGGCTCTGCTGCATTCTGCTTTATATCCCGTGGTTTGTGCTCTGGGGCTTGATTTAGTTACCTGAGGTTGTGGGGACACAGAACCAATGAGGAGCAGAAAATAACCCCAGAATGATGCTTCCATTACCAAGCGAGCTGTTTCCCTGGCAACACAAAGTTCTTGCGATGTGGCTGCTCTTGGATTGCCCTTCCCTGCCCTGGGATGCCCTCTGTGAGCTGCTGAGAGGGTGAGTGCTGCCCAGAGGCCACGGGAAACACCTCCGTTGGTACAGACCCAGGCTGGGAAGCAAAGGGATGAGCTGGTGCAGCTGTTGGCGGACTTTTAAAACGTTTTTTAGAATTATTTTTCCTTTTATGAGTCAAGCTCTGCCCAATTCCTCCCAGACAGGTCTGCCAGACCTGTCATTTTGAGCCCACTCTCCTCCAGGTCCCTGCCATGGGACACACGTGCCAAACGTGTGGATAAACGTTGTGCCAGCAAGTTGGAAGAGGCCCTGCAGATGCCACTCATTGTGCTGGCTGGAAGCCTGAAGACCTGGCAAGCTCTGCATTTCCTCACACCCTTTTAAAGTGTCAAAGCTGTATAAAAACCCATCCAGCCCTGCAGTCTCAATGGCACAGCTCTGATTAACGAGCTATCATGCATTTAGCCGTGCCTTTGGCAGCTCTGCTCGACCCCTGTGGCAGCAGTCCCCTTCCTTCATCCCACGTGCTGTCACACCTGAGCCACGTCGGGCTTTGGGGCAGTTTTTGGTGTCTCGCCCAGCTGGTATTTTCCTGCAATTTTCTCTGTTTGACTCCAGCAATTACATTTGTCCTTTCCTCATAGCTTAGCCTCCGTTCTGCTGTTCCCCTTGCTCTATGAAGTGGTAGGATAGATTATATTTAAAGCCTCTTTTATTTCTCCAGGGCTTGCTGGGCAAGGATTTATGAGTGTCTTAATTCCACAGTACTTGAGGCAGGGGAGTGCTTGACTGCTTCTTGGTGGCCAAAATGACTCCTGGTTTTGGATGTGTTCTTAGTTTTCCCAGTTACTGGTGGTCAGGACATTTTTTTAATTAATCTTGCAAAAGAAACAATGTTGTGCACACAACACTGCACCCAAACACAGAGGTCCCACATGAATGAAGACCCCTCTGTTCTGTTCCCTCATCTCCCAACTGCATTTAGGATAAAATACTAATATCATTCCAGCTTTTAAGCATAGCTGTGGCTCTGTCAACAAGACTTCATTGGTCAAGGGGTAGGGAGAGGCTGGCACAGTAAGTTCAGCTGCCAAGCAAACCTCTGCTTCTGCTGCTCATCAGGGAGCAGATTTCGTGGGAGTTCCCAGGCTTTCCTCACGGTTTTCCTCACTTCTTGAACAAAACTCTGTGATGCTGGGGATTAAGGATTGCTGTGGGTCTGTAACAGCCATGTATGGTTGTTTTTTTCACGTAGGTGAGCCTCAAAGTCATTTCAAACGAAGTGAAAGAGAGCAGATCTTGCCTGTTGAACACTTGGCTACCCCATGGTGCCAGTGCTATTATTTGTAGGAAGGTTTTGGCAGTGCTTTGCTGGCTCAGTTCTTTCCTTGGAGAAGTCAATGGTAAACCTCTGCTCGCCCTCAGGGCTAACAATGAGCTGCTATTGTGTCTAGCTGAAAATCCCACCCCTCCTGGGTCAAGTCAGGGTGTCCTGCTGCTGTGTTGTGGCTGTTGCCTAAACAAAACACATCCTGAACTATTGATAGTACATAAATATTTTAGCAAAGGCATTTTTGCTACTTTGGCTTTTTTTTCCACCACCCCCCCAACCCCCCCATCCCCTCTGCATTCTTCTAAAAATGGCAGATAGATCCATATTCAACTAATTTTTCCCCTGAGCAGTTACTGGAGTGGTCACAAGGAGCAGTCCCGTTCACCTCATTCAAAAAGAGGTCCCACAGCTCGTGGAGGGAGCACTGTGGGATGTCCAAAGGCAAACGGAAAAGTGGAGAGCATAATTCGTGTGGGGCTAGGGGGTGGCATTGACTCGCTTTGTATTCTGTGTGTTCAGCTCCAAACGAGATGTAAACCGAAGATTCTTCTCACCTGTGGTCATTAAATGTCTTATGGCATTTTTTCATAAGACCAGGGGATCTTGGTGAAATCCCAACTCGATTAATTATATCCTGCTTCCCTAAAGTTCTTCCTGCGGTTACAAGGAGACGCGGCATCTTTCCCTCCTTCCTGTGTTGTCAATTAGAGAGCAGGCTTGTTAGCTGATTTATTATCTGTTTCCTTTCTAAAGAGGCTCAGAGGTGGTTTTGTCAGTGCTGAGTGAAGTACAGAGTAAATAGTTTGTATACTGAAGCACTGTGCTTGGGAAAGACTTCGGGAGATCTGGGGATGAAAATGTCTCATGTGCTGCTTTTTTTTATTCCCCTTAATGAGGGCAAGCATAGCAAAAATATCAAAGGTATCAACCCCCAAGCACTGAGTCCACCTGTGGCTGGAAGAAAACCAGCCTAGGAACTCATCTGTGACTGACTTGTCAGCTTTCTTTTTTGTCCTCCCGTGCTTGCGTCCTCCCTAATCCTTCCGTGGTGGCAGGGAGTGCCTGGCTCCCAGGGGCAAATCTCAAAGGGCTCTGCCCAGGGTGGTGGAAATGGTGAACGGGGCCTGCAGCAACAACAAAGCCCTCCTATTGCAGCCTAAAGGTTCCTACACAACAGTTCTGGGGATCTCCGAAAAGTTTAGCTGGCAATTCCATTGAAAAAAAAATTTTTTTTAGATTTTCCTTCTTGAAGTTGAAGGTAAAATTGGCAATGATTGTTGTCATAGTTCTTTGTTGACACGGTTCTTTGCTCTTGGAATGGGAAACTGGAAGCACTGGAGACCCTCCCCCTGGGGCCAGTGCCAGGTGCCCATGGGGGATTTTGCTCATGCGATGCTCCCAGCTCCACAGCCACAGGCAAACAGCGATCATAACGTGGTGAATGCCCAGTGCTGTACCCTTCCCTCCAGACCACTCTTCATGTCCAAGTCCATGAATCACACGGATCTGTGGTTACCTTCTCCCCTTGCCATCAAATGCTCTCGTGCTTCCACGTGTCCCCCTAGAGAAAAGAAGATTTTCTGGGTTTTTCTGTTGTGCCTGTCATCATCTTCCTTATGTTGGACTCGCTGTTTTGCTTCGTGGGCCAAAATAGAAGTGAAGTTTTAGCTTCTTGAGAAGGAGAAAACATCTCAGAGTGTGGTCAGGTGACCTAGAGGTGCCGCTGCCCACAGGTGGTAATAAGGTGGTTTGTGGTACTGAAATCTGAGTTCTGGATTAGATTTAAAGCTCTGTTCTCTGGCACTGGCTCTGTCCTTAAGCCCTGCCAGCCCTGCTGTGCTGAGGTTTGTCCGTGGGGAGCCTTGCACAGCTCCAGGTGGGGGTTCCAGGCTGTTCCCTTTGCCCAACCCTTCTTCCAAAGCCTGGGACACAGCAGTTTGGGGCAGCCTTAGGAGCTCAGAAGCTGCAGAGGGGATTTGGCAGGGTTGATCCACACCAGTGAGCCGCTGGGGTCCCGGCACTGACCTGCTCATCTGGGGGATCCTGGGAAGGGGAGACTTCACACATTTGTGGCATGTCAAGCACAGCTCAGTTCTGGTAGCTTCTCCCACCTTTGACTAATTGCTGACCTGACATCTTTCTGATAGTGACCTTGTTTCAGCTAGTAATTCAAATATCTTTCAGTGTCAGAAATAATAAGTGCCACAGTGAGATGAACAAGCAGAGCTTAAGTTGAACACAGATTAATGGGGTTTTAATATTCCTAATTTAATCACTCCTTTCTGTCTGAATGTGTGCAACATGATGTAGCAGCTAATTATTTTTTTAACCATGATGAGGATCTTTCCTAATCATTTTTATATTTAACATGAATGAAGGGAGGGCAGTGATTAATGAGGGAATAAATCTTATGAAACAGAAGCAAGCACATGATCAGTTAAAAATACAGCTGTCTGATTATTTTTTTCTCTTTCCCTGTACTGCAAATACTTAACCAGCTGCACCTTCTCAGCTCAACAGTGAGCTGTCTTCAGCCCTAAAGAAAGACCTGAAACTTTGCTTATCCCTCCGGTGTTTCTGTTGGCATCTCTCCGCGTGATCATCTTTGTGATGAATGCAGATCTATTTTTCTTTAAAAAAAAAAAAAAGAAAGAAAAAAAAAGGAAAAAAAAAAAAAAAGAGAGAAAAAAAAATTTGCCCTGCTAGATACATTAATGGTTGGATAGATGTCTTTTCAAATATTTGTTCCTGACAGGGTGTTTGGAATTGCAGATGAGAAGCAAACCAGCTCTCAGCATCTGTCTGTTGCTACTGTACGTTTCCATTGTGTGAAGCAGAGACAAAGCCAGGCAATTCAAAGCTTAAGTGGATGCTCTTGAGATCTTTTATTTCCCCCACTCTTCCCTCCTTTTTCCCACACTTGGCTGCATCTCTTCTGTCTAAATTCCACTTTTCTTTCCATCCCTCAATCCCCATGTGCTGGTTTGAGGAGTCTGTCTTCTCCCTGTCATTTCTACCCTCCCTCCCCCTCGAGTCCCTTTGTGCCCCACCACTGATTTAGGGGTTTTGCTGAGCTCTCAGGCTTTAGGATAGCCCAGAGATGAAGGTTATGATTATCAGAAGAGGGTTTTCCTCACTACTGGAGTGCATCTCGATAGTGTGTCAGTCCATGGTGTGAGTCTGAGGGGCAGAGTCTACTCTTGGGGGTGTTGTTCCAGGGCTGTGATGTTCCAGGATTGTGTGTGCCACCTTTTTGGGGGAGGATCACTGGAAATGGGCACTGCACGAGCTCTGCTGGAGCCCTTGCTCAGCCAGGCAGTGGGGGTTCAGCAAACTCAGCCTTGGGCTGGGGCCCTGGGATTTACCCATGGAAAGCTGCAGCTGTGAACCCAGCAGTACCCCTCTGTTCCCTATGGCCATGGGTAATCTGTAGCACAATCCAGAAAAGATTTGAGGGTTACACTGGGATGATTTGATTTTGGAAGTGCATTTTGGTTTTTTGGGTTTTGGGATTATCTTGTCGCTGTTTGGGTGGGGAGACTTTGTGCAAACGCTCCATTGAGCCATGGAGATAATTCAGTGGGTTTCTCAGCAGTGTGAGGTCACTCTGGATGTGTCCCTTCTCACCAGCTAACAAGCAGAATTTTAAAAACCGATCAAGATGAGGTGTGCCCAAGCAGTGCTGGCAGCTCTCGTCTAACCCTGGCGTCTTCTGCAGATAGTAAAAATTATCTAATTGGCTAAAAAAGAAAGATAGGCTTAACTGCAACTTCTGCTGCTTAACACCTTGTCATTCCCTCTTGTTGAGCAGAGAGCAACCAAGCTCAGAGAATCAGTGTTTCAGGCACCAGTGACACATACCACTGGCTTGATGGATGCTTGGGAATTTTGGAATCCTGTCATGCAGTGCAGGCACAGCCCTGAAGGGCTGTGTGCTAATGCAGCGTAGAGGGATAGGCCAATGTCGGGAAATAATACTGTGTTGGACCGGCTCCCAAAATTAGTTTGTTTTCTTTTAATGGTGAGGCACTTAATTAAAATTTTGCTCTTGCAGATCAGATCTGGTTCTTGCTGTGCAAATGTTACTCAGTCACAAGCAAAGCAGAGGGAAGATGGTTGTTTGCAGATCCCAGATCAGGAACGTGCGTCGGGAGCAGATGCTGGCTGAGGGGATCCTGTGCATGTGCAGCCAGCAGAACAGATCCATTCCCTCATTGAGGGAAGACAGAGACTCAAATCAGGAGCAGAATTCTTTCCAAATAGTTTATTTAACTAAGACTTCTTTTTCATGAAGTTTCCTTAGCCACTTTCTGCAGCATTACAAATGACAGTGGCATAATTACATTTGTCTTCCAAACTGCCTTTCCTTGAGGGCAAGCTCCACTTTGGCCTTGATTTGATTGTGTACTTTTAATCTCAAAGAAAAGCTAATGCATAAGTATTCATTACACAATTGCATTTTTCTATGGTCAACATCCCCTCTTATAATTACAGGTTCCAGCTGAATGTCATTTCTTTTCTCTCTACTTCAGCTTCCTCACAGCACAGGCGTCTCCTGCTCCTGAAGCTTCCCCGCATTCATGTAATAAATAAATAATCACACCTTTTCTGCTGTCAAAGCTGAAAGCATGCACAGCTGTGTGCCACAAGATACACTGGGACTGCAAGGTACAACATTTCTTAATTAGACTGACCTGAGGTTGTTGGGTTTTTTCTTTTTCTTTTTCCATTTTTTTTTTCAAAGCAGCTTCATTAGCTCAGGAGCTTAATTGCAAATGACTAGACAAGCTCTGCTCATGGTTATTGGAAAAGGTTAGCGTATTTCTCACTGGGGATTAGATCCTGGGAGACGTTTTGCAGCTTGATTTTGTGGGGAAGATTTTAGGTGTGCTCAGAGCATCTTAGCACTAGGCTCAGAATTAGCAAAATAATTAGAAGTTCAAAGCAGAGAGGGGGGCTGGGGCAAAGCCCAGCCAACCTTTTTGATCTTACAAGCCACGCTGCTAAAACCCACATGGAATTGGGAGAAGCAGGCCCTGGAAAGTGAGCTCTGGAAGCAGAACTGGGGGCTGCTAGATTTCCATGCTGCTGCGTTACAGGATGAGGAGAGGATAAAGCCAGGCTGGGCTGTGGGACCAGCTGCCAGCAAACTCCCAAGAACTCTGCTGAGCAGCTCCCTCCAGCAGTGGGGAGTTCCTGGCCCCCAGGCATCCTGCCAGCACAGCTCTACACCAGTGTGCTCCCAGACTGGGGTTATGGTTGGGGTACCTGGTGGCCAGAAGTGCTGGTGGCCTTGGTCTGTGTCTCAGACTTTGTGGGTAACATCTCTGGAGTGGTATTGCTTTTACTGGCATCGCTAATGCAGGAACTTTGCAGCTTCTGTGCGTTTTGGGAGTGTCTTCCTCAACGTCATGAAGGAGTCACCTTGCCACAGGACTCTACAAGGAGAGGGGGGACTTGGGGCATCACTGTGAGAGGTTTCCATGTTCCTACGTGGTGTAAAACAGGCAAAGCAGTTCCCTGACGCTCAGGGGGCTCCAGGGGGTCAGAAAAATTTGAAAAAATGTTACTTTGTGCTGACCAGTGTGTCCTGTCCTTTTGTGCCTTGTACCTGGTTCTGATACAGCTGTGCAGCCTCATCCCAGGAAGTTTCCAAGGCCGGGTTGG
>VYZQ01061128.1:6912-17103 GCA_013400655.1 Mystacornis crossleyi
CTCTTTGCTTCTTTTATTATTAAATAAAATACATCACTTTTTGGCACCAACATCTAACCTCGTTTGGTTTTAATTTCGTTTTTGGGAATATTTTGAACCTTCTCAAAGTTCCATCCGGTTTATGCGCAGAGACTTAGTTTTCTTTATTCTGGGTTTAAACCGGGTCACAACAATCACTACAGACCAATATTAGTCTGACTCTCCACCAGGCTGGCTTTCAACTGTGTTAGTCATTCTTTCATGATTTACATTATTATTTCTTGCAGCTTGATTTTTTTTAATGACTTTGAAATTCATCATTGATTCTAATGAATCTTAAATGAGTTTTCTTTCTCTTTTTCCAAAAAAAAAAAAGAAAGCCAAAAAGAAAAAAAACAAAACATAAGAAAGCAAAAAAAATCATAAGAAAGCTTTCTGACCTTAAGAATAGCTTCTTGAATCTTTATTTTTTTTCCGCTTTGGTAGAAAAAAGTTAAGTGTTATTAGCACCCCTCCTCCTCAAAAAAAATGGTTCTTGTGCCTCCTTGATTCTCTGCTTAGAATGCTTAGTTTGAATGGTCTGTAATAATGTAAAAACGACTCCGAAATGAGGCAGAAATGACCCTGCCAGCCTTCCAAGTTGCTATTCATTCAGGCTGTCTAATCTTGGCTCATTAAAGACTGATAGGCACATCATGTGTACAACAGAGATCTTTTCTCATCATGTCCAGAATAATGTTCTTGCTTACCCTGCTTACAGATTTAACTCAGAAATAAAACAGATGACAAAAATGTCACTTTAACTAATACACTCCATGAATATCTCTTTAGCATCTAAATGGATATAGAGGTAACTATTCGGAGTTTCTTACACAGCGAATGAAACTTAAAAGCTCCAGTGCCTTCTGAAAAACACACCTGAGAGAAAATAAATTTTAATCACGAGGCTGAAGGATTTAGAAATATATCCTATCACTGTTGAGAGAGTTCTTCAAAGAAAAAAATATTATTATTTTACTTAAATATATATATCTAATTCTATCCTATCCCCTGTCTGAAAAACAAAAAAGAAACCCAACAATACAAAACAGAAATAATTTGCCTTTATGAGTACATCAATGGTTTTTTAAGCATTTAATAACTGGTGTCTTGTTCTGAGACAATGATAATAATAATTGCAATGATAAAATATGGTTATGATTTGACTAACAAGAAAGGAGTGGGATCTTGGATTAAAAGAAATGCAATATGTGAAGAGCAGAAGTAGTGTACCTTTTAAAAAATATTATATGAGCTTGGGGAAGAGAAGAACAAGAAGAAGCATAAAAGTAAAAAAATTATCTTAGTCATTATGATATCGCTTAACTAATCATGGCAGACATAGGAGGAAGGCTGGGGATGGAATGAGAGTGAGAAGTGAAATTAATTTCTGTAGCATCTTTTTGTTCACTTGGAGCCTCAAGAGCTTTGAAGGGTTTTTTTCTGCACCAGTTCCAAAACTTTTCATTTCAATATGCTGGGCCGTGTTTCAGAAAGGAGTCAGCATTACTAACACTGCTGAACTCAACATGGATGGCAAATTATTTCAACTGCAAAGGAGAAATATTTTGCAATGTTAAAATATTTACATGTATCCTAAAGCGTAAAAATCTGCCCCAGTTTTATAACACGAAATATGCCAGAATAATGCCTAACAGCTGGACAACGAACTGAAACCTACAAAGTTCTCATATGTACTTTCTCTTTGCATATTGAAACATAAGTGTGACTCTTTGTAAATATTGCAACAAGGGAAGTCTCTTGCCATAAAAATAATGGGGTTCAGATTGATCAGAACTTGAATCCTCAGAAGAATCTTATTTCCCTGACATGCTATGCAAGGATGGAGCCCAAGTCCACAGAATACCAGTACAAAGCATATAACGCCATTAGAAATACGCTGTGCTTTAGGATGTGCCCCACCAGCGAGAAAGCTTTAGAGGTGAAAGTGATCACAGCACATACATAATTTTATGTATTTCAAAATTCTAGTTGTTTCACTTAAAGAGAAGCAGGTGCTTAATCTTCTTTTCAATAACTAAATGTGATAGCCTAAAGCTGAAAATCAGAGGGAATCTTTGCCTGTGATAAAACACAAGGTCATTCCAGGGCAACCATAAATGGCTGACATTTTCTTGCTTCCAATTAATATTATTTCCACAGGTGTGACCATGACTAGCACAATTTCTCCTCTGCAAGACTGCAATAACAGATATGGAAATAGATCGCAGCAGTTTTGTGTTCTATTAGTCAGTCTTCAAATTCAGTATATACAAACAAGAACGGAAATACATCTGATTGTGTCAGCCTCCAGTCACTCTGAACTGCGTATCAGAATGATGTAATGTATTTTCCTATTACATATTTGTTCTGCTTTGTCTCTTTCTCACCAGGATGCTTGGGTTAATAGATGTGTTTCTTTTAAAATGGACTCAGTTGGTAAGCCAGAACTTTGAGTAATACTGTCTTTTGCATGTCACCTTTTAACACTTACATCATCTCCCTCTGAGCTGTCTTTTCATTCCTCTTATCACCTTAGCAAATGCAAATGAAGTAATTATCTAGTTAAATTCTGAACAGGCATTATTCATTTGAGAAATTGTTACTTTGTAGTGCTAAGGAAGCATTTTCCCCCCCACTTTTGGCACTTTACAATAAACTCATTCTGATCTAAATTGATTGCTCTGGGATTATCTTGGAGTCATTAAAATAATGCTGTATTGACTTTCAGTAATGTCTTTAATTAGCAATTTAAAATTCCAACATTTTGAATTAAATATGCACAGGTATAGCTCATTTTAGCTGTATGTAATTTTGATGTGATTTTGAATCAAATCTTATTTTGAATATTACATAATTGGTCTCAGAACCAATTATGGTTTTGCTGGAGTAAAGGTGATGGCAGCAAGGAGAGAGGGGAGCACCCCATAAGTGTTGAGACGGTGAGACAAAGAGCAGAGCAGTAACTGGCCAGTCTTCCAAGAGTGACTTACCTACAAATGCGTTGTGAATTACAACTCCAAACAATTCATTAAACTCTGTGATACACCATAGATTTCAGGTTGATCTTCCATCCAGCTTGTATCTATACACATAGCAACTGAAGGCAAGAGTATTCTTTTCATATGCAAGAAGATCCGATGTTTTAAGTAAAGAACTTGTAAAATTCTACATGAAGGGCTGATTTGGCCACTGCTAGTAGTAAAACTGGTTTGTGTGATTTCAGGTTCTTAGACTGATCTAGGAAATATATTTATGGTTTGAATCTTTGTTTTGTTAACCGAGCAGATAAGAAATATCCTAGAATGTTTTGTGATGGCTTTCTCTTAAATTAAATCTTAAATTTGCAGAGAGGGTTAACCTTATTAGACTTAGATTTACTCCTCCTTATCTACTTCTATAGCACTTTAAGTATTTAATCTTTGTGTGAGAACATAAATTATGCCACAAAAACATCATATTATTCTATGATTTCTTTACATCCTTGGAAACACCCACATTTCATGAGTTCTTCTGCTACCTCTGAAACTAGAAATGTTTTAATTTTCTTTTTGGATCTCAGTAGCTGTCTGGATGTTGTCCTGGGCAACCAGCTCTTGGCGGCCCAGTTAGAGCAGGGAATTTGAAACAGATTATCTTCAGAAGTCCCTTCCAACCTCAACCATTCTGTGATTTGTAAACCCAATACTGTTTGAGGAAGAATTTGGAGGTGGCCATGTTCCTGGTAGATATGTTTAACATAGTTTTAATTACCGTTGAGTTATTTTGTTTGTTTGCTTGTTACAGGAATTTATCAAAAGTTGAAAAATGAATAACTAACGAAATTACACCACCAGCTGTTTTCTAAAGCTTTTCTTTAAGGAAGTGTTTTGGCCATGTGACAAAGAATAGCAGTCTCCTGATCTATTAGGGCAGTAGCAGCATAAGTTCCATCTAGTAAAAATTGCATTTGCTTATAGTGAAAAACACTTAACAGATGTACAATAGATGTGAAAATGTATGCTTTGGATTTTTAGAGTGTATCTGATAGCTAAAGGCTAAAGAGCACTGAGGATCCAAGTTGTAGTCAGAGATTATTTAGTCCCAGTGGCCTCTGTGAAAGGTAGTTGAGGTAGTGTCTGTTGCTGTTAACCCAAATTCATTTAAAATGTTCTGACTCAAAAACTTTGGTGGCAACTTTGAATCATCATAATTATATGATCAAGGAAATCAACTTTTTAAAAAATAGTGTGACTACTGTCACGAGAAGAATGAAAAATCAAGGACTTCCACATTTCAAATGCTATAGTTAATACAGAAAATCTGAGTAATAAAAAAAAAGGCCTTTTCCTCAGATTATTGCTATTATTAAATGTAAAGAAGATTTGTGAATAAGATCCAATGAACAAAAAAACATATCTCTACTCTCTTCCCCTTTGGACTGACTTATTGGCTTAAATTATTTATGCATATATATACTACCAAAAAGCAGTTTGTAAGTAGGCTTGTTTGAGTAGTTAGAGATCCAGTACCATGAATTATTTGAATAAGCTGCAAATTTTAAAGTTAATATTTTATTGTGTCCTTTTTTTTTTTTTTCTTTTTTTTTAACACTGACAGGAAATTGGTTAGTTTAATTGTCTGAACAAATCAACTGGTAATCTTTAACTTAGGTTGGGCATAATTTGTTAGTGCTACTGCACTTTCAATTAAAATAGGGGTAAAGATGTGTGTCTGTTAATCATAAGCATTTATATAACCCCTCCACATGCAATTGTGTAGTTCAAGGGCTTGACAGAGGTTGACACAAAATGTGGAGAAACAGGATGTATTCTTCCCCTTACATTATACTAAAAGTTTCAATGACTAATACTTCTCAACGGGCTTTTAAAAGCCATTAATGGCTTTTCATGACCTCCTTATAGACTGTGAGCTGCACGTGGAGAAACAATGTGGTTGCTAATGAAGGTCAGAAATGAAATGGGAAAAAAGAGAGAGGCCTACACATTTTGCTTCTGCTGTGAAATTACAAATCATTGGAAATATTCAGTATTCGAACGTTCACTCAAGCTGGGAAAATCATGGAGTAAAAGAGAGCTCTGGAGACAAGGGAAGCTGTTTTCTATGGTTCTGTCTATGGTTTTATGGAGGCTGTTTACTTGTTTTCAAAAAGGGCGAAAGAAAAACTTTTCTCTCATACCTTTTTCCAAATTTCTGCTTTTATTCCCCTCACTTGCTGGCTTTGCATAATGGAGTGGGAAATAAATGGAGTAGTGGAGGTAACTGTTTAATCAGATGTGCTTTCCATAGAAACAAATTTAATTTCCAGGGCAAGAAAGTGTGGTTTTTTTGCTTTTTCTATTGTGTTCAGAATTGTATATAAATCTTAGACGCAAAGTCTTAAAGTGAGTATGGGCATGTGAAGCATATCTTTGACACAACTTGTGGGCCTTTGCAGATGCCAGTAATCTGAACAATGATACAAAAAGGTGGTTAGAATTTGAACTTTCAAAATTGAATTAATTAGAATTTTGAATTTGCTGATAGAACTGCATTAGCAAAAAAAGTTTTTCTATCCTCTGAACTTACTTTTGTGAAGTTTCAAGTACCCTAACCTTAGTAGGCATATGAATTGAAATATTGAACTTCATTGTGATTTCATCTGAAATATGAGTTAAGAAAAAGGAAAGGTCATTAAATAATTTTTAAAAACACATTTAGAAGATTTTTTTAAATTACTGAGTTATACTTCAAAACATAACTTAAAATTTTAAACATTTTAATATGGAGAACTCAGACCAATGATTTTTTAACATATTGAGGTATTTAAAGGTTTTTTAAGAAAAGTCTAGACATGGGATTGAAATTACTTATTTCAGTGGATTGATATTTTCTGACAGAATACATTATTTTGGGCAAACAGGAAAGATCCAGTTCCCTTTAAATCTGCAAAGAAAACTAGACAGAACAAGTTTTTCTTAAGATTGTTAATAACGGTCTTTATTGTTTGTATTAACAAAATAACAAAGAATACCAATTCTGGAACACTAATTCAGTGGATTATTACAGATTTATGCCATGACCATCGAACACAATCAGTGTTACCTTCAAGAACTCAGTTGTATTCATAAAATAGGGAATTGCCAGAACAGGTTTTAGGGAGTTCTTTTGGTGTTTTGATTTTTTGTTTTATAAATAATAACAGTTCTGAGAACCTAAATGCATTGGAGAATGGTATTTGACTGTCCATCTTTGACAGTTATCATAGACATCTTTTCTTGTAGGTAGTTAGGAATACTTACATAAATTACAATTATTACCATAACTTGAAATGAAGTAGGTGCTACTGACTCCAGGGACATCAAAATTTTACCCAGGTCCACGATCCCTAACATTCCTATTACATTTTCTAATACATCCTTTGTTTTTCATAGAAGTCAAAGGATGAAGTCAAGGTTAACCTTGACAATGACATTTCAAATAGTGTCTTTAAGAGCCCAGCAGTCTGTTCCATTCTCCCTTGCCCATTCAGTCTCTAATTTCTAAGGGACTGGTTACTTATTTAGACTGAGATTCTCACTGTTGGTTGATAGCAGTGGAGATTGATCAATACCAATTTTTATAACTATGTTTTTAAGGTAAAGGTAAGATCCATTTATTGCAGTTAAAAAGTAATCAACTATCAAATAGAAATTGGATTTTGGAAACTANCTCAGTCTCTAAGGGAATGGTTACTTATTTAGACTGAGATTCTCACTGTTGGTTGATAGCAGTGGAGATTGATCAATACCAATTTTTATAACTATGTTTTTAAGGTAAAGGTAAGATCCATTTATTGCAGTTAAAAAGTAATCAACTATCAAATAGAAATTGGATTTTGGAAACTAACACCACATGAAAATAGTAGTTTATGAATAATCTATATTTCACCCAGTCATCCTAAAAGTCTAAATATATGTATATGCATTAATGAACTCCATTTTCAAAGGTAAATTTAATTGATAGATTCTGATATCTAAATCACATTGTACATTTTTAATTCCTTACATATCTGACAATATGGTACTCTACAATCTCACTCGGCAGTAACAGGCAGAACCATCCATGGTCTGAGCTCAGGAAAAAAAAAATTGGCTTTGTTCAGTCATTGCTCATTGGAATGGAACAGCAGATATTAGAAGCACTCCAGCATCAGCCCCAAAGTCTTAATTTAAAAGAAAAAAGAAAAAAAATTACATCCAGAACTCAATATTTTAGGCGTATTCCTCAAAGGTTTGGTTAGATGCAAAAAAAAAGAAAGATTATTTCGCTGTTCCACCAGGGAAGGACTGTTTCCCCCCCCTCCCCCCCGTAACAATTTCAACTTCAGATAACCATTTCGATTTGCAGAAAGCACTGTCTCTTGTTTATAAAATATAGCTGTGAGACAGTGATTCACTGATACCTTAGAATCAGCCTGCAAAATAACAGTTTCCAAAGGTGACTTTTGCAAGAATGGCATCTAATCATAATCAGTTAGCAGTTATTGGCAATGAGGTACTGAACGTCACCAAGTAAATGGAACCAATTAATTAAAAATTATCTGGTATCAATGGCATCTCTGAATGATGATCTCTAAAGTTCATTATTGCTCTTTGAACTCAGATTTCTCCATCTCCTACCAATCACTTTTCCCTTTTAATTAATTTCTTGAGTTTAAGAAAATGTAAATATAGCAACAATTTTAAATCTATACATTAAAATATATCATTTTCTGATACTTACATGATTAATAAAACATTGATTTGAGCACTTCTCTGGTTTCCAATTCCACAGAAGAAGCGGGAGCACTTATCATCCTGACTGCATATCTCTACCTTTTTCTTCCATGAATCTGAATTACTGGAAATAGTTGAAAAACCTGTTATAAATCATCTCTGCACTGCTGGCCAACTTATGTTTTAAGTTTTTCAGCTTTCTGTAGTCCTCAATGCTGCTCAGGAATGCTCATAAGGTAAATGACCAGGAGCTACTGTGGCATTAAGGCAGAAGAAACCCTTAGTTTAAGAGGGAAAAAAAGCAAAGATGTTCTGGGTATGTGTGTGATAACCACAAGTCACTTTCTATGTGTTTTTACTTATGTTAGTAATGATGCTGAAGCTGAAAAAGTTTGAGTGCGTTTCAAATTTATCCATTTACCTTGACTTATTTTTTCATTTCATTGCTGATCTCTGTCAGAGACTGAAAATAGTTCATGTCTCAAACACTGATATAAAGTTTTGCTCATTATAAAGAAGCTACAACCAAAGAAGCCTCCCTGAAGACTGGNCCCCAAAGGACTCCCCAGAGGCCTTGCATCACAGGACTTCATGTGATGGAACAGATCCAGAGCCTGCTGTAAGAGACCACCCCACTGCCCCACGGGGACATGCCTGGACATTGCCACCTGGCTCGAGGGTATGTTCACCCATGGGATTCTATGTTTTTTGGGTGGACCTTCACCACCAAGAAGACCAGCTGGAGAGGATGAACAGAACATCATTGGGATCCACGGAGTGGTGATATTTTCCTTATTCTGTCCCCCCCCACACCTATTTTCTCTCTCTCTCGTTCTCTCTCGTTCTCTCATATGTACTACCAAATAAAACCCATACTGTTCACCCATGGGATTCTATGTTTTTTGGGTGGACCTTCACCACCAAGAAGACCAGCTGGAGAGGATGAACAGAACATCATTGGGATCCACGGAGTGGTGATATTTTCCTTATTCTGTCCCCCCCCACACCTATTTTCTCTCTCTCTCGTTCTCTCTCGTTCTCTCATATGTACTACCAAATAAAACCCATACTATTGTCACTGGCATGTGGTCTCGTTTGCACCTTAATTCGGGCAGAGGAATTTCTAAAGAACCTCAATAATCGAATCTCAACAATCTCACGGGATTTTTTTTATAAAAAGGAATTACTGTTTTCATAGACAGTGGATCTGAGATCCACTACACGGTTTTGCTGTTGATACACAGTTCATATAGAAATTAAGGATATAGCATGTTATATTAAAATGTGATTTCTCTCCCTTTCCCCTGCATTTTTTTATCAAGAAGAAAATTTAATAGTTTATCCATCCTTCCCCTCTGGAATGATTTGCTTGTGCTTCAGGATGTATTCTACACACAGCTTGTTAAAGAATCATTTTGGTTGGCTGTGGTTCATCCATATAAATTGAATACTTCAAAGATTTTTCTCACTTTGACCTGCACCTCAAAATCCCTGCAGGAAACTGCATCATACAAAAAAAAAAAAAGCAGAGTGATCAGAGTGAATAATCTGGGACCATACAGAAGGACCTAGAACTAATGTCTCATTGCTATTTGCTTATCTATACCTGCTAGCTCTCCTGTGGGCCCAGAAGAAGCAACTTTCTGACAGTTTTAATGTAATGTGCAGGCCTTAAAATTCTTCAGACTAAAACTTAAGATCAAATTGATGTTGTACATGCCACCTCCATCAGAATCTCTGCAATAGAAATACACTACCCACTAAACCGACTACAGGGGTATGTGTGCGTGTGTTTGTGATGGCTGTGAGGAAGGAGCTGCTTAATGCAAATGATGCAGCTCTACAGAAATCTGTGATTCTGCTTAATGTAAGAGACAATTCCCGTATGGAAAAAAGAGTACAGAAAGAGCTTTTTCAAGGTTTTGTATAGAACCAGTGATGCTTGAAATGTTGTTTTAAAAAGGTTCCATGGAAAGTGCTAGTTTGACTAAAAATTTTTTGAGAACCAGTTTCACATAAAATCCTTTTCTAAAATTACTGGTATAATCTGTGCAGTAGCACTTGGAATCATAAGGCTAAAACGGAAAATATTTCCATTAGCTTGTAAAGGAATGTGTTACAAAAATTTTGTGTAACACAAGAAGTCCTAAATTTGGCTTTCATTCCCATTCAACATGAAATGAAATATAAGACAACATGGTTTTTCACAGAGAGAATTTAATTTCTTTTTNTCACAAGAAGAATTTAATTTTTTTTTTTTTTTTTTTTTTAAATATTTAACTTGTACCTGGCTAAAATCTTATTTTTCTGAACGTTAAATGAGCCTGATTACATGGAAAAGATGAAATTACTATAATCACCCAACCATAGCAATTTTTAAAAATTATTCCACTAAAATAGTTAATGTAAATAAAATGTTGCTGTGGGGTCCAGCAAC